>SJYC01021011.1:0-61396 GCA_006408675.1 Madoqua kirkii
AAGATAATGGTAAATAAAGCAATTTGTTTCACAGTTCACTTAGATGGTGGAAATTTATACCAGAATGCATTCTAGAAACTCATCAAAAATATGCATAACTGAGATTGGTAATTTCATTGTGACATATTTTCATTTTAATAGATTTTTATTAAATTCATAAAAGTTAATGGACTAGGGATTAAGTCATTATGAACTCTTTCCCAATTGTCTGTTATTAATAGCATCACAGTAGTGATGCCATTGTTAAATACTTTCATTCGAAATGTCTTCTTTCAGTCAATCATGATTTTTCATCTCAGAATTCCTACTCCAATAATTCTTCCAGATAATTGTGTTTCTTGTTTTCAGTCCCCAAGTTTTTAGAAGTCTCAAGGCTTTGATGTTCATATTCCATAATATATTTAAAGTATGCAGTGTAAATAATGCAAATATTAAAAATATGTGTCCTTATAGATTAGAAAGATATTATTGGCCATACAGTAAGATTACTGACACACAGAATTAGGGGAGCAAAAATGATCTTTTTTTTTTGTCCTATTGTGAGGAATGAATGAATGTTATAAAAACTCCATTTTTCATTCCAATTCAACTCAATTTATATATTTTTAAATCCTTTATTCTATTTTATAATACTGTATTGGTTTTGCCATACATTTACATGAATCAGCCACAGGTGTACACGATCTCCCAATGTTGAAGCCCCCTCCCACCTGAACATAAACTAATTCTATTCATGGATCTGTTTCGTTTAGGCTCTCTTCTTTAAAAGCCAATAAACTAAAAATTGAAGTTTAATTTAAGATAAAATTAAAAATTAGGTTTGTATTCAAGATGTTCTCCAGTTTTCACTTTATTAGTCATCCACAGTCACCTCATCATTATTTCTGTCTCCAACATGTTCTGGGACACATATAGGTTGTTGATAGAACTTTTATTCCAGTGAAGCATCTTTATTTGGTAGCTTATCTGTTTAGGTCCAATTTGCCAGTGATTGAATAGGATAAATTAATTCCAACCATTATGACTCCTAAATTTTTTATTTTGATCCTTACTCTTGTGGAGATAATGTTTTCCTTTTAGAAAGCTTTAATTGAAATGAGATGGATCCAGGAGAAAGTTCATTATTTTAAAGTGCTTTGTGGTTGGGTTATGTACACTATCCTGCTATTTATGTCTAAACTACTGCACTTATTTGTCCATGAATAGAATTTTATACTGAGTTTTACAGGACTAACTACTTTAATGGTTTAAATACAACTAACTATATATGTATTTGTAAAGTAAAATTGGATATAAGTGCTGTAACTCTAGAAAGCACACATTTGGATACCTAATAGAGTTTGTTGGGAGACCTGATTTGGATGCCCACATATAATTTTCTTCCATGTCAAAAACTCAAAGAACAAGCCCTGATGCAACTTACTTAATTCTCGGATTTGAGAGTTCAAGTCCTCTTAGTAAGATGAACTTTGTCCTTCTGGGCAGAGGCATTATAATAGCATCTTTCCTTATAGAAGCACATAACCCTTTGTGACATATCATTCATCAAGTAGTAAAATAAGAACCCCATTTGTGGTATAATCTTAACTGTGCATATAGAGCTTTTGTGTTAGTCTACAGTATGTCTTGAAGCTAAATTTGATTACTGTTCCTCTAGCAATATGTTTAAACAAGTTGAATTATGTAAAGTTGTATTTATGGCTTAAATGGCACTCTTCTGTGTAATATAAATAAAGTAACCACTGTAGTATACAACTATATGCAAGTAAGAAAGAATAACATCAGATTATTTGGTACCCAAATGTTTAATGTATCTTTTTCTGGGAAATCCCTGATGCATTTAAAAATTCTTCATTGCCATATTAATAAGTATTATCTAAACCAAGCTTGCAGAGTTTAAACTGAGAAAAAGGACATGCACTTTTGTCCAAATATAGTTCAAATTTCTTTATCCCTTGACTTTTAAAGAAACATTTTAGATGGGAGAAAAATTTAGAAGTAGTATAAATGTTTGCTACATATAAAATGCATAAGGAACTCATTATGCTGAAAAGGTAGTTGATTAAAACATAGTAATTGTAGTTTACTGACTAAGTTATGTCTGACTCTTGCAACACCATTAAATATAGCCTGCCAGGCTCCTCTGTCCATGAAATTCTCCAGGCAAGAATACTGGAGTGGGTTTCCATTTCCTTCTCCAAGTCATTTTCCTGACACAGGGATAGAACCCAGGTCTCCTGCATTGTAGGCAGATTCTTTACCAACTGAGCTGAAAAGGAAGTCCAGTTGGCCGGTGCACTGGGATGACTCAGGAATGGTAAGGGGAGGGAGGAGAGAGGGGGTTTCAGGATTGGGAACACGTGTATACCTGTGGCAGATTCATATTCATGTATGGCAAAACAAATACAATATTGTAAAGTAATTAACCTCCAATTGAAATAAATAAATTTAGCTTCCCTGGTAGCTCAGAGGTTAAAGCGTCTACCTCGGTTGTGGGAGATCAAGGTTCCGTCCCTGGGTCAGGAAGATCCCCTAGAGAAGGAAATGGCAATCCACTCCAGTATTCTTGCCTGGAGAATCCCATGGACAGAGAGGCCTAGTAGGTTACAGTCCATGCGGTCGAAAGGAGTCGGACACGACTGAGCGACTTCACCTCACCTCACCTCATATTAAAAAAAAACATAAATAGGTTTTAAAAAGAATGTATGCAGGTTCACAAATAATAGATAAATGAAAGCTTCTTAACAAAAAGTTAGCAATGTTGAATGTGATCATATTATATGTACAAACTATGTCCTTCTACGGTCTGTCCCTAAAAATCTATTCTGGACCAATCAGTTCTAACATTTTATACCTTTTCTTTATTTTTTTCCATATTATGAAGGGCCATTCAAAAATGATTATTACACATCAACTTATAAAATTGAAATTAAAATTATGGAAATCAGAAACAAAACTCTTTGGTTTTACGCACTTTGTTACTTTTATTAGGAAATCAGAAAACTTTTCTAAATAAGGCTAAAAAACTGACAGATTACACAGTAATAATGGAAAATATCTACAATCATATGAGATTTTAATACACATGCATCAGTAGCTTTAGAAGAAACTGTCAGACAGTTAAAAAACATTCATTTTCATATATCAAGAATATATTCTATAAGGTAGAAATTAAACTAGCATACCTAATCCATAACTAACATGTCTTTTGCAAAAATTCAAAATTTGTGTTATAAAACTTTCCCAATATCAGTAACATTACAGGCAGTAGGTCAGAAATAAAAACTCTTTGGTTTTACGCACTTTTTACTTTTATTAGGAAATCAGAAAACTTTTCTAAATAAGGCTAAAAAACTGACAGATTACACAGTAATAATGGAAAATATCTACAATCATATGAGATTTTAATACACATGCATCAGTAGCTTTAGAAGAAACTGTCAGACAGTTAAAAAACATTCATTTTCATATATCAAGAATATATTCTATAAGGTAGAAATTAAACTAGCATACCTAATCCATAACTAACATGTCTTTTGCAAAAATTCAAAATTTGTGTTATAAAACTTTCCCAATATCAGTAACATTACAGGCAGTAGGTCAGACCCTGAAATGTTAAATCTATTTAGAAATGTTAAGAGCTTCTCTGTTTGGCTCAGATGATAAAGAATCCATCTGCAGTATAGGAGACCTGGTTCGACCTCTGGGTTGGGAGGATCCCCTGGAGGAGGGCATGGCAACCCACTCCAGTATTCTGGCCTAGAGAATTCCTATGGACAAAGGAGCCTGGCAGGCTATAGTCTATGGAGTTTCAAAGAGTTGAACGTGACTCATCAACTAACCACAGCACAGAAACTTTAAACATTTGTCACAATAACTTACAGGTTAAAGAGTAGCATGTTGTCAAATGATCATGGTGGCAATGGTTTAGTCGCTAAGTCGTGTCCAACTCTTGCGACACTATGGACTATATAACCAGCCAGGTTCCTCTGTCCGTTTGATTCTCCAGGCAAGAATATTGGAGTGGGTTGCCACTTCTTTCTACAGGGGATCTTCTTGACTCAGGAATAGAACCTGGGTCTCCTGCATTGCAGGCAGATTCTTTAGTGACTGAGCTGTGAGGGAAGCCCTTCATGATCTTAATCACATTTATGTATTTAAAAAAATTTGCAAATACATGGTTTCTCAAAAATATAGGGGGAAAAGTAAAAAGCTAAACCAAAAGTAAGTAGAATAAAGAAAGCAAATATTAGTATTTTAAAAATAAACAAAAAGCAAACTTTACTTTCAAAATTATTTTTTAAAAAGACTGTTATGTAGAAAAAATTATATATATATATATATATATATATATATATATATATGGGCTTCCCTGTAGCTCAGTCAGTAAAGATTTCACCTGCAATGCAGGAGATCTGGGTTTGATCCCTGGGTTGGGAAGATCCCTTGGAGAAAGGAATGGTTACCCACTACAGTTGCCTAGAGAATTCCATGGACAGAGGAGGCTGGTGGGCTACAGTCCATGAGGTCACAAAGAGTCAGACTTGACTGAGCTACTCACACACATACACACACACACACACACACACACACACACACACACACATACACACACACAGAATAAATTGAGGGGTGGATATAGTAGTTACTTTTCATTTTGTCCTCTCTATACACATTGTAGTCCTAGCTGGCATTGTTTCTGATAATTTTCTTAAGATCGTCTCTCGTGTGTTTTATTAAAGTTCATACCATTAGATTAAAGCCACACTGACAGACCCTTTTCAGATAATCCTCTATCTTTGGCTCTTGCCAAGACAGCTAAAGGACAATACCCTTAACCTCTGTAGAAGTCTTGCTGTTACAGAGAATAACAAATCTGACTCCATACTGAATCTGTTCCTTTAGTTCTAACCTTTGTGCTCTGTTTCCCGTGCTTAGTCATACTGGCTTTGCATCATAGTTGCCTATAACCTGAAAATATGTTGCCTATAACCTGAAATATATATGGTAACCCATTCTCAAGTCTCTGTCCCACAAATGTGACCTTTAAAAGTCTGATAGAAAGTTGAATAACAGAAAATAATGTCTTGCTGAAGTTACATCAGAACATTGTGACCAAACCTATAAAGCTAACTATAAGAACAGAGGATTCTGGTACCAAGAAATCTGCAACAAGTAGCTACACAACCTTTCCATTTTAGAATAAAAATCTTGAATTCTAACTTGGATAATGTGGACGTAGGGGACACTAGTCCACCATCTTCTCAGTTTTCTGGCTTTTTAAAGTTGATAGTCCTTGCTCCAGCCTCTTATCTCGCCATTTGTTGGCCTGTCATGCAATGGGCAGTATGAGATTGGACTTGGTAACACTATGGCTGCTCGACTTGAGAGAATCTACACGCCCAAGGTAAGAGAAATCCAAGTAAGATGGTAGGTGTTGCAAGAGGGCATCAGAGCGCAGACACACTGAAACCATACTCACAGAAAACTAGTCAATCTAATTACACTAGGACCACAGCCTTCTCTAACTCAATGAAACTAAGCCATGCTCATGAGGCCACCTAAGACAGGTGGGTCATGGTGGAGAGGTCAGATAGAATGTGGTCCACTGGAGAAGGGAATGGCAAACCACTTCAGTATTCTTGCCTTGAGAACACCATGAACAGTATGAAAAGGCAAAATTATAATATTCTGAATGAGGAACTCTTCAGGTCAGTAGGTGCCCAATATGCTACTGGAGATCAGTGGAGAAATAACTCCAGAAAGAATGAAGGGATGGAGTCAAAGCATAAACAGTACCCAGTTGTGGATATGACTGGTGATAGAAACAAGGTCTGATGCTATAAAGAGCAATATTTCATAGGATCCTGGAATGTCAGGTCCATGAATCAAGGCAAATTGGAAATGGTCAAACAAGAGATGGCAAGTGTGGATGTTGACAATCTAGGAATCAGCTAACTAAAATGGACTGGAATGGGTGAATTTAACTCAGATGACCATTATATCTACTATTGCAGGCAGGAATACCTCAGAAGAAAAGGAGTAGCCATCATGGTCAACAAAAGGGTCCAAAATGCAGTACTTGGATACAGTCTCAAAAATGACAGATTGATCTCTGTTCACTTCCAAGGCAAATCATTCAATATCACAGTTATCCAAGTCTATGCCCCAACCAGTAATGCTTAAGAAGTTGAATTTGAACGGTTCAATGAAGACCTACAAGACCTTTAGAATTAACACCCAAAAAAGATGTCCTTTTCATTATAGGGGACTGGAATGCAAAAGTAGGAAGTCAAGAAACACCTGGAGTAACAGGCAAATTTGGCCTTGGGATGCAGAATGAAACAGGGCAAAGACTAATAGAGTTTTGCCAAGAAAATGCACTGGTCATTGCAAACACCCTGGTCCAACAACACAAGAGAAGACTCTACACATGGACATCACCATATGGTCAACACTAAAATCAGATTGATTATATGCTTTGTAGCCAAAGATAGAGAAGCTCTATACAGTCAGCAAAAACAAGACAGGGAGCTGACTGTGGCTAAGATCATGAACTCCTTATTATCAAATTCAGACTTAAATTGAAGAAACCACTAGATCATTCAGGTATGATCTAAATCAAATCCCTTATGATTATACAGTGGAAGTGAGAAATAGATTTAAGGGCCTAGATCTGATAGATAGAGTGCCAGATGAACTATGGAATGAGGTTTGTGACATTGTACAGGAGACAGGGATCAAGACCATCCCCATGTATATGTACCACAGCTTTCTTATCCATTCATCTGCTGATGGACATCTAGGTTGTTTCCATCTCCTGGTAATTATAAACAATGCTGCAATGAACATTGGGGTACATGTGTCTCTTTCAATTCTGGTTTCCTCGGTATGTATGCCCAGCAGTGGGATTGCTGGGTCATAAGGCAGTTCTATTTGCAATTTTTAAAGGAATCTCCACACTGTTTTCCATAATGGCTGTACTAGTTTGCATTCCCACCAACAGTGTAAGAGGGTTCCCTTTTCTCCACATCCTCTCCAGCATTTATTGCTTGTAGATTTTTGGATTGCAGCCATTCTGACTGGTGTGAAGTGGTACCTCACTGTGGTCTTGATTTGCATTTCTCTGATAATGAGTGATGCTGAGTATCTTTTCATGTGTTTGTTACTCAGCCCTTAAAAAGAATTAATTTGACTCAGTTCTAATGTGATGGATGAAACTGGAGCCGATATTACAGAGTGAAGTTAGCCAGAAAGAAAAACACCAATACAGTATACTGACACATATATATGGAATTTAGAAAGATAGTATGATGACCCTGTAAGTGAGACAACATAAGAGACACAGAGGTATAGAACGGACTTTTGGCTTCTGAGGGAGAGGGATAGGGCGGGATGATTGGAGAGAATGGCACTGAAACATGTATACAATCATATAAGAAATGAAGCACTAGTCTATGTTCAATACAGGATACAGGATGCTTGGGGCTGGTGTACGGGATGATCCTGGGAGATGGTGTGGGGTGGGAGGTGGAGGGGGGGGTTGCTTTGGCATTGGGAGATCGTGTACATCTGTGCCTGATTCATGTTGGTGTATGGCAAAACCAATGCAGTATTGTGAAATGAAATAAAGTATTAAATTAAAAAAATTAAAAAATTAAAAATAAATAAATGAAAAGACCATCCCCATGAAAAAGAAATGCAAAAAAGCAAAATGGCTGTCTGGGGGAGGCCTTACATAGCTGTGAAAAGAAGAGAAGTGAAAAGCCAAGGAGAAAAGGAAAGATATAAGCATCTGAATGCTGAGTTCCAAAGAATAGCAAGAAGAGATAAGAAAGCCTTCTTCAGCGATCAATGTAAAAAACACAGAGGAAAACAACAGAATGGGAAAGACTAGAGATCTCTGCAAGAAAATTAGAAGTACCAAGGGAACATTTCATGCAAAGATGAGCTCAATAAAGGACACAAATGGTCTGGACCTAACAGAAACAGAAGATATTAAGAAGAGGAGGCAAGAATGCACAGAAGAACTCTACAAAAAGATCGTCATGACCTGGATAATCACAATGGTGTGATCACTCATCTAGAGCCAGACATCTTGGAATGTGAAGTCAAGTGGGCCTTAGAAAGCATGACTATGAACAAAGCTAGTGGAGGTGATGGCATTCCAGTGGAGCTATTTCAAATCCTGAAAGATGATGCTGTGAAAGTGCTGCACTCAATATGCCAGCAAATTTAGAAAACTCAGCAGTGGCCATAGGACAGAGAAGGTAAGTTTTCATTCCAATCCCAAAGAAAGGCAATGCCAAAGAATGCTCCAACTACCACACAATTGCACTCATCTCACACGCTAGTCAAGTAATGCTCAAAATTCTCCAAGCCAGGCTTCACCAGTACATGAACCATGAACTTCCTGATATCAAGCTGGCTTAGGAGAGGCAGAGGAACCAGAGATCAAATTGCCAACATCCGCTGGATCATGGGAAAAGCAAGAGAGTTCCAGAAAAACATCTATTTCTGCTTTATTGACTCTGCCAAAACATTTGACTGTGTGGATCACAATAAACCATGGAAAATTCTGAAAGAAATGGGAATACCAGACCACCTAACCTGTCTCTTGAGAAACCTGTATGCAGGTCAGGAAGCAACAGTTAGAACTGGACGTGGAACAACACACTGGTTCCAAATAGGGAAAGGAATACTTCAAGGCTATATATTGTCACCCTGCTTATTTACCTTATATGCAGGGTACGTCATAAGAAAGGCTGGACTGGAAGAAACACAAGCTGGAATCAAGATTGCCAGGAGAAATATCAAGAACCTCAGATATGCAGATTACACCACCCTTATGGCAGAAAGTGAAGAGAAACTAAAAAGACTCTTGATGAAAGTGAAAGTGGAGAGAGAAAAAGTTGGCTTAAAGCTCAACATTCAGAAAACGATGATCATGGCATCCAGTCCCATCACTTCATGGGAAATAAATGGGGAAACAGTAGAAACAGTGTCAGACTTTATTTTGCGGGGCTCCAAAATCACTGGAGATGGTGACTGCAGTCATGAAATTAGAAGATGCTTACTCCTTGAAAGGAAAGTTATGACCAACCTAGATAGCATATTGAAAAGCAGAGACATTACTTTGCTGACTAAGGTCCATCTAGTCAAGGCTATGCTTTTTCCTGTGGTCATGTATGGATGTGAGAGTTGGACTGTGAAGAAGGCTGAGCACTGAAAAATTGATGCTTTTGAAATATGGTGTTGGAGAAGACTCTTGAGAGTCCCTTGAATTGCAAGGAGATCCAACCAGTCCATTCTGAAGGGATCAGCCCTGGGATTTCTTTGGAAGGAATGATGCTAAAGCTGAAACTCCAGTACTTTGGCCACCTCATTCGAAGAGTTGACTCATTGGAAAAGATTCTGATACTGGGAGGGATTGGAGGCAGGAGGAGAAGGGGACGATCCAGGATGAGATGGCTGGATGGCCTCACTGACTCGATGGACGTGAGTCTGAGTGAACTGCGGGAATTGGTGATGGACAGGGAGGCCTGGCGTGCTGTGATTCATGGGATCGCAAAGAGTCGGACACGACAGAGTGATTGAACTGAAGTGAACTGAACTGAGGAAGTACAACCTTAGTCTCTTGTAAGTGTCCTCTACGTGACTGAATATTCTTAACTTTTTGTTTTTAATGAGGTTTGAGTAGAAGATTCTGGAGTAACAGTTTCTATATTCTACATAACTTAAGGAGAGAATTGCAACAAGTATTCCACTTCATCCTAAGGATCCCTGTAACTTCAGATTTCAATAATATAATGTCGCATCTTTCTCAGCTCTTGCTAACAGCATCTTTAATATTTTGATTTCTCTTTACAGTTTCTCCAAGTCAATTTAGACTCTATTATACTCCTCAAAATACTTCTATTCTTTATTCACTTATCATTCCTAACAGTATTCCACATACACAGATTTTTTTTTTACCAGAAGCACCCTACTTTCAGATACTAATATCAATATCAGCATTTATTACTACCAGTTCAGTAGCTCAGTCATGTCCCACTCTTTGCAACCCCATGAATCGCAGCACACTAGGCCTCCCTGTCCATCACCAACTCTCAGAATTCACTCAGACTCACATCCATCGAGTCCGTGATGCCATCCAGCTATCTCTTCCTCTGTCGCCCCCTTCTCCTCCAGTCCCCAATCCCTCCCAGCATCAGAGTCTTTTCCAGTGAGTCAACTCTTCACATGAGGTGGCCAAAGTTCTGGAGTTTCAGCTTCAGCATCATTCCCTCCAAAGAAATCCCAGGGCTGATCTCCTTCAGAATGGACTGGTTGAATCTCCTTGCAGTTCAAGCGACTCTCAAGAGTCTTCTCCAACACCATAGTTCAAAAGCATCAATTCCTTGATGTTCAGCTTTCTTCACAGTCCAACTCTCACATCCATACATGACCACTGGGAAAAAACCATAGCTTTGACTAGATGGACCTTTGTTGGCAAAGGAATGTCTCTGCTTTTGAATATGCTATCTAGGTTGGTCATAACTTTTCTTCCAAGGAGTAAGCGTCTTTTAATTTCATGGCTGCAATCACTATCTGCAGTGATTTTGGAGCCCCCCAAAATAAAGTCTGACGCTGTTTATGCTGTTTCCACATCTGTATCACATGAAGTGATGGGACCAGATGCCATGATCTTAATTTTCTGAATGTTGAGCTTTAAGATACATTAATACTATTACAACTGCCTTAGTAATTTTAAAAACACAGTTCTTCTCTGACAATTTCTGTGGGTCAGGAGTGGAGGCATACAATAATAAGATTATTCATTTCAGTTCAGTCACTTAGTAGTGTCCAACTCTTTGGGACCACATGGACTGCAACATGCCAGATATCCCTGTCCATCACCAATTCCCAGAATTTACTCAAACTCATGTCAATTTTGTTGGTGATGCTATCCAACCATCTCATCCTCTGTTGTCCCCATCTCCTCCTGCCTTCAGTCTTTCCCAGCATCAGTGTCTTTTCAAGTGAGTAGGTTCTTTGCATCAGGTGGCCAAAGTATTGGAGTTTCAGCTTCAATATCAGTCCTTCCAATGAATAATTAGGACTGGTTTCCTTTAGGATGGACTGGTTGGATCTCCTTGCAGTCCAAGGGACTCTCAAGAATCTACTCCAACAGCACAGTTCAAAGGCATCAATTCTTCAGTGCTCAGCTTTCTTTATAGTCCAACTCTCATATGCATACATGTCTACTGGAAAACTGTAGCTTTGACTAGATGGACTTTTGTTGGCAAAGTAATGTCTCTGCTTTTGAATATACTATCCAAGTTGGTCATAACTTTCTTCCAAGGAACAAACATCTTTAATTTAATGCCTGCAATCACCATTTGCAGTTATTTTGGAGACCCCAAAAATAGTCTCTTACTGTTTCCACTGTTTCCCCAGCTATTTGCCATGAAGTGTGGGACCAGATGCCATGATCTTAGACTTTTGAATGTTGAGTTTTAAGCCAACTTTTTCACTCTTCACTTTCATTTTCATCAAGAGGCTCTTAAGTTTTTCACTTTCTGCCATAAGGGTGGTATCATCTTCATATCTGAGGTTATTGATATTTCTCCTGGATATCTTGATTCCAGCTTGTGCTTCTTCCAGCCCAGCATTTCTCATGATGGGGACTCTGTGCGTAAGTTAAAGAAGCAGGATGACAATATACAGCCTTGACAAACTCTTTTCCCTATTTGGAACCAGCCTGTTCTTCCATGTCCAGTTCTAACTGTTGCTTCTTGACCTGCATACAGATGTCTCAGGGAGCAGGTCAGGTGATCTGCTATAGTCATCTCTTTAAGAATTTCCTACAGTTTGTGATGATCCACATAGTCAAAGACTTTGGTATAGTCAATAAAGCAAAAATAGATGTTTTTCTGGAACTCTTTTGCTTTTTTGATGATCCAATAGATGTTGGCAATTTAATCATTGGTTCCTCTGGCTTTTCTAAATATAGCTTGAATATCTGGAAGTTCATGGTTCATGTATTATTGAAGCCTGGCTTGGAGAATTTTGAGCATTACTTTGCTAGTGTGTGAGAAGTAATGCTCTAAATTCTGCAAGTCAGCCTTCAGCAATACATGAAACATGAACTTCCAGAGGTTCAAGCTGGTTTTAGAAAAGGCAGAGGAACCAGAGATCAAATTGCCAACATCGGCTGGATCATTGAAAAAGCAATAGATTTCCAGAAAAACATCTATTTATGCTTTATTGACTATACCAAAGCCTTTGACCATGTGGGTCACTATAAACTGTGTAAAGTTCTGAAGGAGATGGGAATACCAGACCACCTGACCTGCCTCTTGAGAAACCTATATCCAGGTCAGGAAGCAACAGTTAGAACTGGACATGGAAGAACAGGCTGGTTCCAAATAGGGAAAGGAGTTCGTCAAGACTGTATATTGTCACCCTGCTTATTTAACTTATATGCAGAGTCCCCATCATGAGAAATGCTAGGCTGGAAGAAGCACAGACTGGAACCAAGATATCCGGGAGAAATATCAGTAACCTCAGATATGCAGATGACACCACCCTTAGGTCAGAAAGTGAAGAAGAATTAAATAGTTTCTTGATGAAAGTGAAAGTGGAGATTGAAAAAGATAGTTTAAGGCTCCACATTCAGAAAACTAAGATCATGGCATCCAGTCCCATCACTTCATGGTAAATAGATGCGGAAATAGTGGAAACAGTGACAGACTTTATGTTTTGGGGATCCAAAATCACTGTAGGTGGTGACTGCAGCCATGAAATTAAAAGCCGCTTACTCCTTGGAATGAAATTTATGACCAACCTAGATAACATATTAAAAAGCAGAGACATGACTTTGTCAACAAAGGTCAGTCTGTCAAGGCTATGGTTTTTCCAGTAGTCATCTATGGATGTGAGATTTGGACTTTAAGAGATCTCTAGTCTTTCCCATTCTACTGTTTTCCTCTATTTTTTTTGCATTGATCAGTGAGGGAGGCTTTCTTATCTCTCCTTGCTATTCTTTGGAACTCTGCATTGAAATGGGTATATCTTTCCTTTTCTCCTTTTCCTTGGCTTCTCTTCTGTTTGTGGCTGTTTGTAAGGCCTCCTCAGACAACCGTTTTGCCTTTTTACATGTCTGTAAGATTATTGGCTTCAGGATTTTACAAGGCTGCATTTAAGATAAAAGCTGGAATATGTTCTTAGCTGGAGAGTCAACTGAAGAAAAGATAATTTGGAAGGACACTTAAGCTGTTAGTAGAATTGATTTTTAAGGTATAATTCTGAGAACTTCAAGTTTTAGTCTATCAAACAGGAGTCATCTCAGTTCTTAGAGGTTATCATAGTTCCCTGCTACATGGCCTTTTCTTAGTTTGAACCTGGTAACTTGCTCCATCAGAGATAGCAAAAGAGTGAGAACAAGAGTGTTCTAGAACAAGAGTTTCCAATCCTTTTAGGAACCAGGTTTCATAGCAAGAGATGAGCCAGCAAAGCTTCATCTGTTGCTCCTATTCACTCACGTTACCGCCTTGCCACTGGTCTGTAGAAAAACTGGCTTCTATGAAAGAAGTTCCTGGTACCAGAAAAGTGGGCGACCACTGCTTTGATTCTTAGGCACTTACAAGACAATTACATTTCATAAAGTACTCTTCCTGCTACCTTCCGCATCCGTGACATACCAAATACAAATACCCTGTGTTGTTCATCAAGGGCCCATAAGCATCATTTCATTTTTCTTTGTATAATCACATTATTCTCTCATCCTATAAATCTGTTTATGGTGATTACAATTTTGCCCATAAATCCAAATTTCTTTTTCCCACATACATTATTTCCTGAACGAATCAAGGGAACAATCTTTCAAGTGAAAATGGTATTGGCTAGTCACAATTAGGTCATTAATACATCAGGAAAGTCAGTGTTCTTCAAAACAATGAGAAAATAAATCTCTAAAGAGATTTACATTAATGTAGACCTGTTAATGAGCAAGTGTAATTTCTCAAAACCTATGTGAGTTTGTCATTTAATAAAATTTACATAATAGTTTAAGGTCTGCATTTTTGTAATTATCATAGAAATCACTTATGGACGCAAATATCTTTCTTACTATTGACAGCTTCTGAGAGTTTTCTCTCAGTTTTAATAAAAATACTAACACATTTTTCAGGATCCAAAATTATCTTTACAGATTACATAGAGGCATTTATTTATGAAATAGTTAAAATGTGATATGAAAATCATAAATTTTAGCAAATCTTTGTTTTATAGGGAACATATTTTTTTGGAAATCAATATTACATATAAATATAAGTCTATAGGTAAATCTACATGCGTGGAGCTTTTGTAAAATTATCAAAGGGCCTTTTATCTTTCAAGGTACAAATGCAAGTTGTAGTGATCTTATTTGCTAAATATTTTAAATTGTTCAATTTTAAGAGATAACTCCATTGAATTTTACTCAATGCAGAAAGTTAAATGCATATTACTAGTAAGAGCAAATTCAGAACAGTGTGCATAACCAAATACAAGCTAATGCCCCTAACAAACCAGAACACTGTTTTTGTAAATCTCTGCTGTGGCTTTTGAAAGGGTTACAGTGTCTGAGATAATGTTATAACACATATGGTGAATGGAATTCCCAAGTGGCACTGGTGGTAAAGAACCCACCCGCCAGTGCAGGAGACATAAGAGACCAGGGTTCGATCCCTGGGTTGGGAAGACTCCCTGGAGGAGGGCACACAACCCATTCTAGTATTCTTGCCCTCATGAACAGAAAAGCCTGGCAGGCCACAGTCCATAAGGTCTTGAAAAGTCAGACATGACAAGCAACTTAGCACACATGAACATGATAAATATTTTTTAATTTGTGATTTTATGTATTAACCTGAGGAGGCTCATATCAGTCAATAAAATGCTTATATGGCACATAGGTCATATAAACAAAACCAAAAATATTTATTATATAGATAGAGATGTTTAAATTAACATTTTTTGATGTAAAAACAGTTTATTTGGTATCACTAAAATACTATAAATTACTGATTTAAAATGTCTAAGAATTAGAAAAGCAACACAGTTATTTGTTTTACTTTTCATTAATTATGATTGGCCAACTGGTAATCTCAATGAATCACTACATACATATGTAATACACATGTGTACACACACACATTTACTACACAATTTAAAAGTGAATGAAGCAAACAGGTAACTGGAATGCCAACAGCCATTTTCTATAATTACGGTTAAGATATTGAACTCTAAAAGTTCTGATACTGGAGTTATTGCCATGTGACTGTTTGGGGGCTTTAAGTTGTGCTGATTAATATGTATCAGCTTGGCTGAGCAATGGTGCTTATTTGTTGGACAAACACTAGTTAGGTAATGCTATGGAGGTATTTTGTAGATATGATTGACTTTGTCTTTAAGCAAGGAGATTAGCTGCAGTAATGCTAATGGAACACATCCAAACAGTTGCAGATCTAAAGAGCAATAACCGAGGTTTATCAGACAAGGAATTCTAATTCAAGATTGTAATACAGACATCCTTTCCTGAGTTTCCAGCATGATGTCCTCACCTATAGATTAGGACTGAAATCTTAAGTGAATTTCCAGTCAGCTTATACCATGGATTTAGGACTTGCCAGCCCCACAATCACACAAGGCAATTACTTAAAATTTTTCTCTCCTCTCTTCTTTTTTGCCCTCTATATCCATATATCCCACTGTATATGTAATGATATGTGTCATATATATATAATAGATGAGTAGATATGTAGACATATCTGTTGTTGTTTAGTCACTAAGTTTTGTCCTACCTTTTGTGAGCCCATGGACTGTAGCCTGCCAAACTCCTCTGTCCATTGGGTTTCTCAGGCAAGAATACTGGAGTGGGTTGCCATTTCCTTTTCCAGGGGATCTTCTTGACCAAGAGATCAAACTTGCACTTCCTGCACTGGTAGGTGGATTCTTCACCACTGAGCCACCAGGGAAGCCCATGTAGACATATAGACATGGGTAATATTATAATCTTCACCTATTTATATTTGCTTTAAGAATCTTGACTGATGTGCTTTACCACTTACCATCTACATAACCTTGAGACATTTCTTTGGTATCTGAGTATTTGCTTTTTCATCTTTAAAATGAAGATATATTTTATTTTATTGTAGTAATAACACTTAGGAGATCTACCCTCTTAACAGATTTTCTAAGTTTATAGGCACAATGTTGAACAGGATATGATATCTCTAAAGTTACTTGTCTTGACTGAATTTTTATACTTGTGGTGTTCTCAGTTGCTTCAGTCGTGTCCAACTCTTTGTGACCCCATGGACTGTAGACCCCCAGGCTCCTGTGTCTGTGGGATTTTCCTGGCAAGAATACTGAAATGGGTTGCCATGCCCTTCTCCAGGGGATCTTTCTGACTCAGGGATCAAACCCTCGTCCCTTCTGTTTCCTACATTGCCAACAGATTCTTTACCACTAAGCCACCGGGGACGCACAGGCTATTTTTTTATATTTATTGAATAGTAAGTCTCTATTTTCTCCTCACTCTAGTCTCTGAAAAACAGTTTTATTTTTTGTTTCTGCAGCTTTGAATATTTTAAACACCTCATATAAATAGAATCATGCTGTATTTGTCTTGCAATGGGCTTATTTCCTTTAACATGATGTCTTCCTTGTTCATGTATGTAGTCACAATGTCAGGATTTCTTACTTTGTAAGATCGAATAATATTTCATCATATGTATCTAACAATACTTTTAAATTTGTGATGAGAGGTAAATGATATAAACACTAAAAAGCACACCTTAAGAGTGGCTGTCAGTGTGTAGGCTTTCCTACAAAGATAACTACTGAGCCAAATCAAACAAACAAATTGGAAAAACTAAACAAAAAAATCTCGTGTTTTGGTTAATCATGAATCTCAGATAAGCCTAACTATGTAGGAGAAGAAGATCAGACCAGTGTATGTCACTACCTGTCATCTGTAGTAATGTAGCAGCTTGATCACATCATTGGGAGGGTCTGAGTTACCTGAATTTGCCACTCAACTCTGTTGGATGACCAAACCAATTCATCTTGAAGAGTTTTATGTTTTTCATTGATAAATGGAAGAAATAAATGCTACAAATATTTATTAAGATAAAGTGATACAGTATATGTGAATGCAATTTTTTAGAGCATTTTACAAATATATAAAACACTACTTCATGAAAAGTACCAAGGTGTTCCACACAAGCAAGGTTTACATAGGGATAATATCTTTTAAGGCACTTGAAGTGTCCAGGAAGAAGAATATTTTATTTAAAAAAAAAAGCAACATTCAGTCTTGCATATGCATTTTTTATTCAGTTTCTTTCAGTCCTTTGCTTCTAAATCTGAAAGATATCATTATGTGCTTACATATCATAACCCTTTCTCATTAAAAGGCAGTACCGCATCAGATATTTTCAAAATAATTACTGCTTGAGTGCTGAGCTGGTTCAGGTTGCATGCTACTAAGAAAAACATCTGAAAGATTACTGAGTGGAATTAATTTGTCTCCTAGATACTTTGCAGATGTTTTAACTCAAAAGTTTGATCAACAATGTAAATATTCAAATTACCCATTTAATATTTTTTTCATAGAATCACATAATAGTGTGCTCTTAAAACTTTAAAATATGTCCCTGTCTCTTTATAAAAATCAGACACAAAACAAGGGCTTCTGAAACTGTTTCTAAAAACCTGTCAAAATAATAAAAGACATGAGAGCATTAAAAATACATTGAGGTAAAAATATCTCTGAAATGAGGGTGTCATTTCTTCTCTAATCATCTATTGCCATTAAATTGAAACATTGGTTGGATTTCAAATATAATAAGAGGTCTCTTAAATTCAACTGTCATATTATGTTACCCTATGTGATTTTGTGAGATGTTATGTTAGCAAATAATGAGAAAGCAGTGAATATAATTTGAGTAGTATAAACTAGATAACGTGACTTGCCAACTGAAATTTAAAAAGGAAAGTACTTACAGTAATTTCATATCAGGTATCTTCACCAAGTTATAAATCTAGCAGAGGTGTTTAGTATGAAGGTTGGTAAGAATATATTGCCAGGAAAGATTCAAATTGTGTTGAGTAGTTTTAAGATGCTTCTTGGTTTTAGAAAAAATATTTATTTAAGTGTTAAAATGTAAAATATGTCAAAAAAAAGAGCAAATTTAATTTTGACAATACTGTCTCTGAAGACTAGAAACCAAATCTTTATTCTAACACATTTCTTCCTGGAAAAGATAGTGTGATGAGATGTCTAGCTTTGAATAATAGGTATTTACATGGCAAAAGACATCCGTAATTGAAGACTCTTTCTAAGGCTATGATATTATTTTATTTAAATCATCAATATTCTGGGCTTGGCTTACTTTACGAAGAGAAGATTCATTCTTTGCTGAAGCATAATTGCATTATCAGATATTAAGAAGAAGCCATAAACCACAAAATGGAAATTAGCCCTCCAATGGCCATTTTATACTCTGAAGAAGATTTTACTTTAACATTTTTGTTGCCAACCACAACAGTAGCATGCTAAGATAAGAAACCAGATTTTAACATCACTCCAACCTGAATAAAATTTAAATATATGAACACTAGATTGAATAATCAATAATAGATTTTTAGTCAGATAACCATCTCTTTGGCAGTAAATGGCATGTAGGCAAATTTATCTAAGCAAACTCCATCTTCATTAGTGTCACAGCTTTGCAGAATCTTTTAGAAGCAGGAAGATATGTTTATGTTTTCCACGGCTCGATTGTTTTTCAGTCACCATTAAAAATTTGCAACAACACTACAACTTTCTCTTCATTGCCTATTCAGATTTGCAAATGGAATTTATTGCAAGCGATTCCATTTTACAGATTAAATTAATGTTATTATAAAGTGCTTTAAAACTCAAAGATATTTATGAGTCATTCTGAGAAAGGAGCTGCACTCAGTTGTAATGATTAATAATAAGTCCCCCAAATCTTAACAGAAGAAATCGCCACCCTGTGCATATTTTGAGCACAAAACAGATAACTATAATTCTAAAAGAGGAATCAAAGAAGCATTGTGCCATGAATGCATCAGCTGGGGTTACCATGTTATTTGTGGATTGCGTAGTTTTGCTTTCAAAGTCAGTTGACCTGTGCATGGATAAATTAAAAGTGTTGCAAACTAAGCATATGAGTATTTGAGCATATGTATATGTGGTAGATCATTATAATAATATTCCCAATTAATTTCACCTCTTCAAAATCTTTGCCGACTAAAGTCTGTCCAGTCAAGGCTATGGTTTTTCCTGTGGTCATGTATGGATGTGAGAGTTGGACTGTGAAGAAGGCTGAGCGCCTAAGAATTGATGCTTTTGAACTGTGTTGGAGAAGACTCTTGAGAGTCCCTTGGACTGCAAGGAGATCCAACCAGTCCATTCTGAAAGAGATCAACCCTGGGATTTCTTTGGAAGGAATGATGCTAAAACTGAAACTCCAGTACTTTGGCCACCTCATGTGAAGAGTTGACTCATTGGAAAAGACTCTGATGCTGGAAGGGATTGGGGGCAGGAGGAGAAGGGGACGACCGAAGATGAGATGGCTGGATGGCATCACTGACTCGATGGACGTGAGTCTGACTGAACTCCGAGAGATGGTGATGGACAAGGAGGCATGGCGTGCTGCAATTAATGGGATCTCAAAGAGTCGGACACGACTGAGTAACTGAACTGAACTGAAAATTGGATATTACTAGATGCTGCTCTTGCGATCAATAGGTGAAGTCTACTGTCCATTCTTCTATATATGGGCCAGCCGTGTAACCTGCATTGGAAGATGTGATTCTTAGTCTTCAGGTGAATGCACGCATGTGCAGGAGCCCAGCTGAGATGAGGTGAAGAATCACCTAGCTAACCTACATAATTGTGAGAAATCATAAATCACTGTTGTTTAAGCCACTGAACTTGGAGGGATATTTTTTTCAGGGATAAATAAATTCAACAATATCAAAACTAAATCACCTAAGCTTAGCAATGGAATTTTGCAACTAGTTTAACTTTAAAAATTACAATATATTTATTATTTCTTGAATATGCTAAGTGTAGAAAATATTTCTGACTATTTAATATAAAATAATATCCTAGCATAATGTTGCTGAGTTAAACTTGGAGTTTCACAGCTGAAGGTGAAGTTGGAATCCCTGTTGCATTAATCAACTTTCTTTGACTTGTTGAGAGGATACAATTGCCTTTAACCAATAAAAGCAAGCAGTGCATATTGATGAAAAATAAATAAATAAATCAAGGACTTCCCTGGTGGTCCAGTGGCTGAGACTCTGAGCTCCCAATGCAAGTGGCCGGGGTTCAATCCTCAGTAAGGAAACTATTATAGATTCCACATGCCACAACTAGGAGTTTACATGCCACTAATGAAGATCCTGCATCTGCAGCTAAAATCTGGTGCAGCCAAATAAATTAATTTTAAAAAGAAAGAAAAAAATAACCAGGTTACTTAGGTTTGGAGTAAGTGAGCATACTTTGAAGATATTCTAATATTAATAGTTGAAATGACTAATGATAATGTGGAAAGGGAAGATGGGACATTGACACATAAGGTAGAGGAGGTAGAGGAGGTGGACGAAGTTGATATAGTCTAAATCTCTGATGACAGCAGAATACACTCAGATGTTCAAAATTGCAAGGGCTGGAATTTTTCTTACTGGCTTCTAAATGAATGTGTGATGTCCTTTAGCTCATATTTGAATATAAAAATTTGAGAAAAGGAGCAAACAGAAAAAGTTAATTAACAGAGAAAACAGGATGTTCTTGATGGTCCAGTGATTAGGCCTCCTGGCTTCCACTGTAGGGGCATGGGTTTGATCCCTGCTCTGGAAACTAAAGATCCCTCAGGCTGTGTGCTGTGCTTTGTTGCTCAGTCCTGTCCAACTCTTTGCAACCGCGTGGACTGCAGCCTATCAGGCTCCTCTGTCCATGGGGAGTCTCTAGGCAAAAATATTGGAGCGGGTGGCCATGCCCTCCACCAGGGGATCTTCCCTACCCAGGAACTGAGCCTAAATCTCCTGCATTGTGGGCAGATTCTTGACCATCTAAGCCACCAGGGAAGCCCTTAGGCTGTGTGGTGTGGCCAAGAAAAAAAAGGAGAGAAAACTAGATAATGTATGAATCTATTAAGTGGGTAGAAAGATAAGGGCAGGCCCTGTTAGGAAATTTATTTGGAAGGTGCTACCCAAAAGAGGATGAATTGTGTTGATTTTGTTTTGTTTTCTGAATGACCCCAAAAGAAAATCAGTAATATATAACTTTCTTGGGAGAAAGTGGAAATTTATATCTAAAATCTAGAGTTAACTGGTTTTGTGTTTGGAGAGTTAATAGAAAAATGCTGAGTCATTCTGGAAAGTGAACTGCATATGGATCAACTTTGTTTATATCTTCGAAAAGAAATATTTGCCAGAGAAGACACTGCAAATACATTATCATTTCAAGTAAACTGGTCATTCAGGTTTGGAGTCAGGATTTGAGAATATAAAATAAAAACCTTAAATCATTAATTTTGCTATGAGAACTTTTTTGAAATAACAAATTTGGGGAAAACTTAGTATTCTCAGCCTAACTCATGTTCTCAACATACGGAAGCTCAAGTTTTTAAATCCTGAAGAGGGAAGCGAAGGGGTAGATGGCCAGCAAGGGCAGGGAAAGAACAGGCAATCTAATCTCTGGAATAGTTGGGAAGAGAGGTTGGACCAGGGTTCTCCCGCCCAGACTTTCTTCCTTATGGCTTAGATGGTAAAGAATCTGCCTGCAATGCAGTTTTGATCTCTGGGTCAGGAAGAAGGCATCCCCTGAAGAAAGGAATGGCAACCCATTCTAGTATTCTTGCCTGGAGAATTCTAAGGACAGAGGATCCTGGCACGATGCAGTCCATGGATCCCAAAGAGTCAGTTTCACTTTTACTTTTTCCCTCCCAAATCTGTCCTGCTTCAGTTCAGTTCAGTTCAGTCACTCAGTTGTGTACGACTCTTTGCGATCTCATGAATCGCAGCACACCAGGCCTCCCTGTTCATCACCGTCTCCCAGAGTTCACTCAGACTCACGTCCATCGAGTTCGTGAGGCCATCCAGCCATCTCATCCTTGATCGTCCCCTTCTCCTCCTGTCCCCAATCCTTCCCAGCATCAGAGTCTTTTCCAATGAGTCAACTCTTCACTTGAGGTGGCCAAAGTACTGAAGTTTCAGCTTTAGCATCATTCCTTCCAAAAAATCCCAGGGTTGATCTCCTTCAGAATGGACTGGTTGGATGTCCTTGCAGTCCAAGGGACTCTTAAGAGTCTTCTCCAACACCACATTTCAAAAGCATCAATTCTTTGATGCTCAGCCTTCTTCACAGTAGAACTCTCATGGCCATACATGACCACAGGAAAAACCATAGCCTTGACTAGATGGACCTTCGTTGGCAAAGTAATGTCTCTGCTTTTGAATATACTATCTAGGCTGGTCATAACTTTTCTTCCAAGGAGTAAGCGTCTTTTAATTTCATGACTGCAGTCACCATCTGCAGTGATTCTGGAGCCTCCAAAAATAAAGTCTGACACTGTTTCCACTGTTTCCCCATCTATTTCCTATGAAGTGATGGGACCGGATGCCATGATCTACATTTTCTGAATGTTGAGCTTTAAGCCAACTTTTTCACTCTCCTCTTTCACTTTCATCAAGAGGCCCTTTAGCTCCTCTTCACTTTCTGCCATAAGGGTGGTGTCATCTGCATATCTGAGGTGATAGATATTTCTCCCAGCAATCTTGATTCCAGCTTGTGTTTCTTCCAGTCCAGCGTATCTCATGATGTACTCTGCATATAAGTTAAATAAACAGGGTGACAATATACAGCCTTGACGTACTCCTTTTCCTATTTGGAACCAGCCTGTTGTTCCATGTCCAGTTCTAACTGTTGCTTCCTGACCTGCATACAGATTTCTCAAGAGCAGGTTAGGTTGTCTGGTATTCCCATCTCTTGAAGAATTGTCCACAGTTTATTGTGATCCACACAGTCAAAGGCTTTGGCACAGTTAATAAAGCAGAAATAGATGATTTCCTGAAACTCTCTTGCTTTTTCCATGATCCAGCAGATACTGGCAATTTGATCTCTGGTTCCTCTTCCTTTTCTAAAACCATCTTTAACATCAGGGAGTTCACAGTTCACGTATTACTGAAGCCTGGCTTGCAGAATTTTGAGCATTACTTTACTAGCATGTAGGATGAGTGCAATTGTGTGGTAGTTTGAGCATTCTTTGGCATTGCCTTTCTTTGGGACTAGAATGCAAACTGACCTTTTCCAGTCCTGTGGCCACTGCTGTTTTCCAAATTTGCTGGCATATTGAGTGTAGCACTTTCACAGCATCATCTTTCAGGATTTGAAATAACTCCACTGGAATTCCATCACCTCCACTAGCTTTGTTCATAGTGATGTTTTCTAAGGCCCACTGGACTTCATATTCCAAGATGTCTGGCTCTAGATTAGTGATTACATCATCATGATTATTCAGGTCATGAAGATCTTTTTTGTGCAGTTCTTCTGTATTCTTGCCACCTTTTCTTAATATCTTCTGCTTCGGTTAGGTCCATACCATATCTGTTCTTTATTGAGCCCATCTTTGCATGAACTGTTCCCTTGGTATCTCTAATTTTCTTGAAGAGATCTCTAGTCTTTCCCATTCTGCTCTTTTCCTCTATTTCTTTGCACTGATCACTGAAGAAGGCTTTCTTATCTCTTCTTGCTATTCTTTGGAACTCTGCATTCAGATGCTTATATCTTTCCTCCTCTCCTTTGCTTTTCGCCTCTCTTCTTTTCGCAGCTATTTGTAAGGCCTCCCCAGACAGCCATTTTGGTTCTTTGCATTTCTGTTCCATGGGGATGGTCTTGATCCCTGTCTCCTGTACAATGTCACGAACCTCATTCCACCTCTATCTATCAGATCTAGACCCTTAAATCTATTTTTCATTTTCACTATATAATCATAAGAGATTTGATTCAGGTCATACCTGAATGGTCTAGTGGTTTTCCCTAGTTTCTTCAATTTCAGTCTGAATTTGGTAATAAGGAGTTCATGATCTGAGCCACAATCAGCTCCTGGTCTTGTTTTTGTTGACTGTATAAAGCTTCTCCATCTTTGGCTGCATAGAATATAATCAATCTGATTTTGATGTTGACCATCTGGTGATAGAAATATAGGCATCATCTGAATAGTTGACACTCTTCTGTAAGCTCCAATAAACCACAGAACCAAATCTCTAGTAGTATTCAAACGGAAGCAACAAGCACCACCAGGTGGCACCACACTGCAGTTGGGACTTCAGTGAGACTGATCCTCATCCACAGTCAAGAGTATTGTCATCTATTGTACAGGATCTTACTAATAATCACATCAAGCTCTCTGTAAGGTAACAGCATTTTAGATAATTGGATTTTCAGCTTCCTCCCTCTTGGAGTGAAGTTTTACTGAGTACATCAAAAAGAACAAAGCCTAGAATTCCATGAGTTTTATTACCTTCCTAATCCACGTGATTTAGAAAGGAAGAATTTTTAGCTAATTTAGGGAATCTCCATTGGCTAGCAGTGTACTCTGAAAATCACCTGAAGACTTACTCATTCAGTGAGAATATTTACTTGGGCCAGTAACTCTCCCACAGAGGAAAAGTTAAAAGAAATCCCCCATTAAAAAAATTAATAATATCAAAGAGATAAGATTGTCAAAATATAGGAAAGAATAAAAACCTAGAGGATGTTTTCCAGTCTTTAAGAAATAGCAAGGAGTTCTGTTTTTTGTGTGGAAAATCAATTTCCTAACGAATCAACATTTCACAGATAACAACTGTAATATCTAAACAAAACACAGGGTTCTGAAACAAAGAAAAGCAGACCAATAGGGGTTTCCCTGGTTGTTCAGTGGCTAAAACTTTGAGGTCCCAATACAAGAAATCTGGGTTTGATCCCTGTTTGGGAAACTAGATCCCACATGCCACAACTGAGAGTTCACATGCTGGAGTGAAGAACCAGTGCAGTCAAATAGATAAAGGTTAAAAAAGAAAGAAAAGTAGGTCAATTTTGAAGTGGACCCAATATCTAAGGAAAGTTACTGGTCAGGTTGTTTCCTGTTTCCAGGCCCTTATACTGCAGACAGTGATGCAGGAAACTCCAATAGAGTCCTTTCACTGTCTGGCCAGAAAAACAGAGAAAGAACTGTGCCAGCCAGGATGGAATCTCAGAAAGGAGAGGACAAGATCCAAAACAAAAGAGAAAGGACTCAAAACGTCTGTGTTTAAATACTGCTCAAGTTGCTGGTTCACATTTGAAACACACATTCATGGGGGTAGATTGAAAACAGTCCAAAGTAGAAGTTGATATACAGCAAGAAAAATGAAGATTTGAGATGCTGTTAGACAAAGTAAAGGTTTCTGTTAAGTCTAGCCAGGTTAATTTTCTTCTGAAGCAAAATCATCAGCCATCTTCAGAGTACTAAAACAATATCCAGAGTCTCTATAGCTTTATCCAATTAAACTTGAATATTTAAACAAATTTACTAATCCCCAGGAAAATATTACTTACCAGATTTCAAGAATGATCTTGAATCTACAGTAATTGTGATATTGACACAGAGATAGAAAAATAGAGCAATGAAAGAGAAGAGAGCTCTGAAACACATCCTTGTATCCATTGAAACTCAACTTATAACAAAGGTTAACTATGGGAAAACATATGGAGAAAAATGAAATTAAACATCTACTTTACACAAAAATCAGTTTGAACTTGGTCTAGACCTAAATGTAAAATGAAAAATTGTTAGCTTTTTAAGATAATGTAGAAAAATATCTCATTTTTGAAGAAAAAAAATTTTAACCAAGAATATAAAATAATAAGTAATAAAGAAAAAAGTAATAAATTCAACCATATTAAAATTAACTTTGGTTTTTCATAAGATAACAATATATAAACGCCAATTAAAGCCACAATGTACACCCACCAGATTGGCAAACTTCTTAAAATTTGACATACCAAGTATTTATTGATGGGATGAAGCAGTTGGAATATCCATAAACCTCTGCCAGACATAAAAGTTCAACTGTTTTGGATAAATTATATTATATCCAGTATATGTGAGGAAATTGTGAATCTATTTTGGATTACATATTAGAGGAAGAGCTGGAAACATTTTTATTAACAGCCCCACACTGAAACTAACATACTTTTTTTGAGGTTATGTGAATGTATATTTCATATTTATTTTTAGAATTAAAAAAGCATGCTTGGGAGTTCCATGGTTACCTAGTGGTTAGGATTCCAGGCTTTCATTGCAGTGGTCCAGGTTCAATCCCTGTTCCAGAACTGCCACTTTGAAAGCCATATGGCTATAAAAACACAAGTGATCTAAGGGGGGAAAACGTGAGGAATGAAGAAAGGAAAGGAGAGAGGAAGGAAAAAAGTAAAGAAAGAAAGAAAGCAATAGTAAAGACCAGGAGCAACATATTGGTTCAAATTTGGGAAAGGAGTATGTCAAGGCTGTATATATTGTCACTCTGCTTACTTAACTTACATGAGGAGTACATCATACAAAATGCCACTCTGGATGAAGCACAAGCTGGAATCAAGATTGCTGGGAGAAATATCAATAACCTCAGATATGCAGATGTGCACATGACATCATCTTTATGGGAGAATGCAAAGAGGAACTAAAGAGTCTCTTGATGAAGGTGAAAGAGGAGAGTGAAAATCTGGCTTAAAACTCAACATTCAAAAAAAAGATCATGGCATCATCTGGTCCCATCACATCATGACAAACAGATGGGAATACAATGGAAACAGTAGTGACAGACTTCATTTTTTTGAATTCCAAAATCAATGAAGTTATTGATTAGAGCCATGAAATTAAAAGACACTTGCTCCTTGGAAGATAAGCTATGACAAACCTAGACAGCATATTAAAAAGCAAAGACATCACTTTGCCAACAAAGATCAGTATAGTCAAAGCTATGATTTTTCCAGTAGTCATATACAAATGTCAGAACTGGACCATAACAAAGGCTGAACACTGAAGAATTGATGCTTTTGAGCTGTGGTGTTGGAGAAAACTCTTGAGAGTCCCTTGAATAGCAAGGAGATCAAATCAGTCCATCCAAAATGAAATATTCATTAGAAGGATTGATGCTGAAGCTGAAGCTCCAGTGCTTTGGTCACCTGATGAAGAACTAACCCATGGAAAAGACACTGATGCTGGGAAAGATTAAAGGCAGGAGGAGAAGGTATCAACAGAGGCTGAGATGGTTGGATGACATCACCGGCTCAATGGACATGAATTTGAGCAAGCCTCAGGAGATGGTGAAGGACAGGCAAGCCTGGTGTGCTGCAGTCCATAGAGTCATAAAGAGTTGGACACAATTGAGCAACTGAACAACAACAACAAAGACCAGGATGAGGACAGAATGTATTGAGTAGAATAAAGTGAATACAAATAGATGGGCCACTGTCTACAAAATCTTAGTGCCCAAAGGAATAAATCTCAGTGACTGAGGATCAGTATCAGCTCTGAGTTTAGGGCTTCCCAGTAGTGGCTCCTAGTGGTCTGGTGTCCTGTTAATTGAAAAGGCCTGTCCTCATGCTTGTACTGTGTTATAGTGAGATGAGGACAGATTAATTTGATAGACACACCTGTTCAGAAAGTGAGGGAATGGGATGTATGCACCAGTGATCTAAAGTGATTCTGAAAGTTAGCCAGTTATCTGGTGATAAGCCTGTGGCTACTCATGATCAGCAGAAGAAAGAGTGACACAAGGTGTAGGCAGAGAGAGGACACGTTGAAACCTCCCAGCACTTCTAGATCTGCCTGAAATTTCCTTCAACAACAATGCTTTTCAGAGATCAGTGGTCCCTGAGGGATGCCAGGCTACAGTTGCTACCAGTGTACAAGGACATAAGTGTAAATTTAGAAAAAAATATTTAGAAATTTTATAGTGAATCGATCACCCAAGGGTGTGATTAGTTTAGTGTTGTGTGGTACATTACAAATGCAAGCAGAGTGGAAATATTGCACAACATAAAGACTGGAAGTTTAGGTGGCTGTGTAACTATAACTAATAGGTTCGGTTTACTGTAACTTTTGTTATACAGGTATTTAAAATTTTCATAAAGTCTTTAAAGAGTTTATAGTTTAATATTATAGGTTATATTAGGGAAGTAAACATTGCCTTATTCTTTATTTTTTACCATAATTTACATAATGATGAGTCCAGCTTCAACTTTGTAAATATGGAAGTGAGAATAAACTAGATGATAATAGAAATGATTCTGAGGAAATGGAGATCGAATGAGTTCCTACTAGTTTTATGTAAAAGTATGACTGTCCTATATTAACCCTAAGTTATGGTAAATTGCTGACACAACATTGAATTATTTGTGGAAATGTAATAGCCATGAGATTAAAAGACACTTACTCCTTGGAAGAAAAGTTATGACCAACCTAGATAGCATATTCAAAAGCAGAGACCACTTTGCCGACTAAGGTTCGTCTAGTCAAGGCTATGGTTTTTCCTGTGGTTATGTATGGATGTGAGAGTTGGACTGTGAAGAAGGCTGAGCACTGAAGAATTGATGCTTTTGATCTGTGGTGTTGGAGAAGATTCTTGAGAGTCCTTTGGACTGCAAGGAGATCCAACCAGTCCATTCTGAAGGAGATCAGCCCTGGGATTTCTTTGGAGGGAATGATGCTGAAGCTGAAACTCCAATGCTTTGGCCACTTCATGAGAAGAGTTGACTCACTGGAAAAGACTCTGATGCTGGGAAGGATTGGGAGCAGGAGGAGAAGGGGACAACAAAGGATGAGATGGCTGGATGGCATCAAGGACTCGATGAATGTGAGTCTGAGTGAACTCCGGGAGATGGTGATAAACAGGGAGGCCTGGTGTGCTGCGATTCGTGGGGTCGCAAAGAGTCAGACACGACTAAGCGACTAAACTGAACTGAACTGAACT
The DNA here is from genome assembly GCA_006408675.1 of Madoqua kirkii. NCBI lineage: Eukaryota > Metazoa > Chordata > Mammalia > Artiodactyla > Bovidae > Madoqua > Madoqua kirkii. Next base: position 29,059 of record SJYC01021011.1, read on the forward strand.
GAATAGCTAATGAGGCAATTAAACTTTCAAAACTTAAATGGCATTAACATAAAAAGCATAAAGAATTAAATAAAAAGCCAAATAACTATTTGAAAGACAGATTATTAAATTAAAAATTCAACAGAACAGAAGTTTGATATTTTACATTTAAACATGGGTGCTTTGCCGGCTTCTTAAAGTAGCACTTTGGGTTGCCGAGAATGAAGAAAATACAAACAGTGCTAAAGACCTTAGTGAAATACTGCAGCGAATGCATTCACTTGAAAATGTTCAGTGACCGCTGCAAAAAAGAGTAATTCAAGTACTATGTTTCAGCGACACATCATCAGTTCAGTTCAGTCACTCAGTCGTGTCCGACTCTTTGCAACCCCATGAATAGCAGCACACCAGGCCTCCCTGTCCATCACCCATCCTGGAGTTCACTCAGACTCACATCCATCAAGTGTGTGATGCCATCCAGCCATCTCATCTTCCGTCATCCGCTTTTCCTCCTGCCCCCAATCCCTCCCAACATCAGAGTCTCTTCCAATGAGTCAACTCTTCGCATGAGGTGGCCAAAGTACAGGAGTTTTAGCTTCAGCATTATTCCTTCCAAAGAAATCCCAGGGCTGATCTCCTTCAGAATGGACTTGGTTGGATCTCCTCGCAGTCCAAGGAACTCTCAAGAGTCTTCTCCAACACCACAGTTCAAAAGCATCAATTCTTCGGTGCTCACATATTTGGATTCTGAGGACTAGTTAGAAGAATAAGTAGTGCTAGCAAAATGTTCTTCTTTGTAGCTTAATTGGTACACAAATTTTGTTAAAAGGGCATTTCTTTTAGTATATGGAAATTTTAAGTTTGATGATTTTACAATAGATTTCTCTTTCTATTTTGATTAATTTGTAACAAACACAACTACCATTGCACTATGTAAAAAGTATGATTTCCTGCATTGCCAAAAATATGCTTTGAAAGTTAAATTTTGGTTACAAGTGTATTTTAATGGTGCAGCTGCAGTGGCAGGAAAATATCCTGCAGTAGTTCTCCTAATTAAGGAGCTTGTATCAGAATGTAAAGCAGCATAATGTTATCTTCAAAGATGCTACATTAAAAAAAAAAGTCATTTTAACTAAACAGTGTGTTTAGTGATGTAGGAAAATTATAAACTATGGAATGGCTAATGGGTTAAATTTGATATTATTATTCATTAAGTGATTAAAGAGAAAATGACTGAATAACTATCAGTGCAAACTGAGCTACTAAGTTTATTGGAGTTGAAGAGTCTATAAAGAACATGTGCACTAAGAAAAGATCTCATAATATTTTTGGCAGGTAGCAAACTAGTTTGATTCCAATTACTGGGAACCAGATGTGAACAAAACAACCATGTTTGTTTATTTTTCTGATATATTTGTCATTTTTAATTAGCCTGTTGTTTAAGCAAAAATGAAATGCAGTATTTTTTTCCAGTGGTAGAAAAGGTCAAAGAACAAAGACAAAAGTGAGAAGTTGGAGGCATTCAACAAACTGTAATGACAAGTTCCAAAATTTAACTGATTTTAAAGAGATAAATGGTGATATTATTATTATACATCTGCCAAATTTATCATGGAACACCATATAAATTTTGTGAACTATCTTAACTTTTTTTTAACTCAAGAAAGATTAGTTCATAGGATATTCTTGGATCCAGAGTCCACTTATTTCATTAAACAACAATATAACTAAACCCAAATTTTGTAACATAAATTATTAGAATTGCTACTAATGAAAGATTAAAAATACTTTGTAAGCACACAATATAACTTGCTTCTATCTTTCTTTCTTTCTTTCTTTTTTAATTATTCTTTTTTTGAGACTTTAAACTTCTACTTTTGTATTTGGGCATAGCTGATTTATTTCCCTGGTGGCTCAGCTGGTAGAGAATCCACCTACAATGCAGGAGACCTGGATTCAATCCTTGGGTTGGAAAGATCCCCTGGAGAAGGGAATGGCTACCCACTCCAGTACTCTGGCCTGGAGAATTCCATGGACTGTATAGTCCATGGGGTCACAAAGAGTCAGACACGACTGAGTGACTTTCACTTCACAGCTGATTAACAGTGTTGTGATAGTTTCAGAACAGCTAAAGGACTCAGCCATACAAATCAGTTCAGTTCAGTCACTCAGCCTCTGTTTGATTCTTTTCAGCCCCGTACGCTGTAATACACCAGACTTCCCTCAGTTCAGTTCAGTGCAGTTCAGTTGCTCAGTCATGTCCGACTCTTTGTGACCCCATGGAATGCAGCACGCCAGGCTTCCCTGTCCATCATCAACTCTGGGAGTTTGCTCAAACTTCTGTCCACTGAGTTGGCGATGCCATTTAGGTATCTCATCCTCTGTCATTCCTTTCTTCTGCTGCTTTCAATCTTCCCCAGCATCACAGTCTTTTCCAGTGAGTTAGATCTTTGCATTAGGTGCTCAAAGTGGAGTTTCAGCTTCAGCATCAATCCTTCCAAAGAATATCCAGGACTCATTTCCTTTAGGATTGACTGGTTTGATCTCCTTGCAGCCCAAAGGACTCTCTAGAGTCTTCTCCAACACCACAATTCAAAAGCATTGATTCTTCAGCACTCAGCTTTCTTTATGGTCCAACTCTTACATCCATACATCACTATTGGAAAACCATAGCTTTGACGAGACTGACATTTGTTGGCAAGTTCTGCTTTTTAATATGTTGTCTAGGTTTGTCACAGCTTTTCTTTCAAGGAGCAAGTGTCTTTTAATTTCATGGCTGCAGTCAGCATCTGCAGTTATTTTGTAGCCCCCCAAAATATTCTCTCAGTTTCATTTGGTTCCCCATCTATTAGCGTGAAGTGATGGGACCAGATGCCATGATCTTAGTCTTTTGAATCTTGAGTTTGAAGCCAGTATTTCACTCTCCTCTTTCACCTTCATCAAAAGGCTCTTCAGTTCCTTTTCACTCTCATAAGGGTGATGTCATCTGCTTATCTGAGGTTATTGATAATTTTCCAGCAATTTTGATTCCAGTTTGTGCTTCATCCAGCTCAGCATTTTTCATGATGTACTTTGCATATAAGTTAAATAAGCAGGGTGACAACATACAGCCTTGAGGTACTCCTTTCCCAATTTGGAACCAGTATGTTGCTCCGTGTCTGGTTCTAACTGTTGCTTCTTGATCTGCATTCAGATATCTCAGGAGGCAAGCAAGGTGGTCTGGTATTCCTATCTCTTTAAGAATTTTCCACAGTTTATAGTGCTCCACACAGTCAAAGTCTTTGGAATAGTCAATAAAGCAGAATCAGATTTTTTCTGCAGTTTTTCTTTATCTCTCTGGATTTTTGATGATTTAGCTGTTGTTGTCAATTTGATCTCTGGATCCTTTGCCTTTTCTAAATCCAGCTTGAACACCTGGAAGTTCTCAGTTCTGGTAATGTTGAAGCCTCACCTGGAGAATTTTGAGCATTACTTCGCTAGTGGGTGAGATGAGTGCAATTGTGCGTTAGTTTGAACATTCTTTGGCATTGCCTTTCTTTGGGATTGGAATGAAAACGGAACTTTTCCAGTCCTTTGGGCACTGCTGAGTTTTGTGGATTTGCTGCCATATTGACTGCAACACTTTCACAGCATCATCTTTTAGGATTTGAAATAGCTCAACTGGAATTCCACCACCTCCACTAGCTTTGTCTGTAGTGATGCTTCCTAAGGCCCACTTGACTTCACATTCCAGTATGTCTGGCTCTAGGTGAATGATCACACCATTACCATTGTGGTTATCTGGGTGACTAAGATCTTTTTTGTATAGTTCTTCTGTGTATTCTTGCCACCTCTTCTTAATATCTTCTCCTTCTGTTAGGTCCATACTTTTTCTGTCCTTTATTGTGCCCATTTTTGTATGAAATGTTCCCTTGGTATGTCTAATTTTCCTGAAGTGATCTCTAGTCTTTTCCATTTTAGTTTTTCCTCTATTTCTTCGTATTTATCACCGAGTAAGGCTTTGTTATCTCTCCTTGCTATCCTTTGGAACACTGCATTCAAATGGGTATATCTTTCCTTTTCTCCATTGCCTTTAGCTTCTCTTCTTTTCTCAGCTATTTGCAAGGCCTCCTCAGACAACCATCTTGCCTTTTTGCATTTCTTTTTCCTGGGATTGTCTTGAACACCGCCTCTGGTACAATATCATGAACTGTCATCCATAATTCTTCAGGCACTCTGTCATACATACAGATGTCTTCATTCTCCCCCAAGCTCCCCTCCCATCTAGACTGACACATAACATTCTATGTGCCTTACAATAGACCCTTGTTGGTTACCCATTTTAAATATAGCAGTATGTACATGACCTTCCCAAAGTTCCTAACTATCCATTTCCCACAACAACCATAATTTTGTTTTCTGAGTCTGTCTCTTTCTGTTCTGTAAGGTCATTTTTATCATTTTGTTTTAGATTCCACATATAAAGGATGTCATACTATATTTCTCTTTTGCTATCTCAATTACTTCACTTGGTATGACATTTTCTATGTCAATCCATGTTCCTGAAAATCATGTTATTTCTTTCTTAACAGCTGAATAATATTCCATTGTGTATATGTACCACATTTTCTTTATTCACTCCTTTATTGATGGGCATTTAAGTTACTCCTGTGTCTTAGCTATTGCAAATAGTGCTACAATGAACATGAGGGTGCATGTATCCTTTTGGATCATGTTTTTCTCCAGATATGTGCCCAGGATTGGGGTTGCAGGGTCATATGGTAGCTTTGGTTTTAGATTTTAAGGAACTTCTATACTGTTCTCTATGTGGCTTCCTAGGTGACACTAGTGGTAAAGAACCCACCTGCCAAAGCAAGAGACATAAGAGTCATAGGTTTGAAACCTGGGTTAAGAAGATCTCCTGGAGGGTAGGGTATGGCAACCCACTCCAGTATTTTGCCTGGAGAATCTCTTGGACAGACAAGCCTATTGGGCTACAGGTCATAGGGTTGCAAAGAGTCAGAAAAGATTGAAGTGACTTACCATGCACATACACATACTGTTCTCCATAGTGGCTGTATGAATTTACATTTCCACTAGATGTGTAGGAAGGTTCCCTTCTCTCTACACCCTCTCAGCATTTGTTTTTTTGTGTGGTTGTATTGATGATAGCCATTCTGACCAATTTGAGTGATGTCTCATTGTAATTTTATTTTGCATTTCTCTAATAACTAGGGATGTTGAACACTTTTCATGTGCCTACTGGCCATCTGCATGTCCTCTTTGGAGAAATGTCTATTCATGTCTTTTGCCCATTTTTTGAGTGGATTGTTTGTTTTTATGCTATTAAGTATCATAAGCTGTTTCTAAATTTCAGAGACTAATCTTTTATCGGTCACATCATTTGCAAATATTTTGTCCCAAACTGTGGTTTGTCATGTTGTTTTGTCTATTGTTTCTTTTGCAATGCAAAAAGTCTCAAGTTTAAGTAGGTCCCCATTTGTTTATTTTTGCCTTTATTTCCATTATTCTGAGAGATGAATCAAAAAAGATATTGCTGTGATTTATATCAGAGAGTTTTGTGGCTATATTTTCCTCTAGGAGTTTTATAGTATCTGATCTCACATTTAGGTATTTAATATATTTTGAGCTTAGTTTGTGTATTGAGTTAAGGAATGATCTAATTTTATTTTTTTACATGTGGCTATCTTGTTTTCCCTGCACTATTTGTTAAGGAGACTTGTCCTCCCAACCTTGTGTAATCTTGCTTCCTCTTTCATAGATTAATTGACCATAGATGCATGGGCCTATTTCTGTTCTTTCCATCCTGTTTGAATGATCTATATTTCTATTTTTGTGCCAGCATGATACTGTTTTGATGACTGTAGCTTTGTAGTACAGTCTGAAGGGAGCTTGATTCCTCCAGCTTTGTTTTTCTTTTTCAAGATGGCTTTTGCTACTCAGGGTCTTTTGTGTTTTCATACACATTTTGAGGTTTTTGGGCTTCCCTTGTGGCTCAGCTGGTAAAGAATCTACCTGCAATGTGGGAGACCAGGGTTCAATCCCTGGGCTAGGAAAATCTCCTGGAGAAGTGAAAAGCTACCCACTTCAGTATTCTTGCCTGGAGAATTCCATGGACTGTATAGTCCATGGGGTCACAAAGGGTCAGACACGACTGAGTGACTTTCACTTGCACTTTTCACTTTTGAGGTTTTTTTCCTTCTAATTCTGTGAAAAATGCCATTGGTAATTTGATTTGGATTGCATTAAATCTGTAGATAAATGCTGGAGAGGATGTGGAGAAAAGGGAACCCTCTTACACTGTTGGTGGGAATGCAAACTAGTACAGCCATTATGGAAAACAGTGTGGAGATTCCTTAAAGAATTGCAAATAGAGCTGCCTTATGACCCAGCAATCCCACTGCTGGGCATACACACCAAGGAAACCAGAATTGAAAGAGACACATGTACCCCAATGTTCATTGCAGCATTGTTTATAATAGCCAGGACATGGAAACAACCTAGATGTCCATCAGCAGATGAATGGATAAGAAAGCTGTGGTACATATACCAATGGAATATTATTCAGCCCTTAAAAAGAATAAATTTGAATCAGTTCTAATGAGATGGATGAAACTGGAGCCGATTATACAGAGTGAACTAAGCCAGAAAGAAAAACACCAATACAGTATACTGACACATATATATGGAATTTAGAAAGATAGTAATGATGACCCTGTATGTGAGACAACAAAAGAGACACAGAGGTGTAGAATGGACTTTTGGCCTCTGAGGGAGAGGGGGAAGGTAGGATGATTTGGGAGAATGGCATTGTAACATGTATACTATCGTATAAGAAATGAATCGCCAGGCTGTGTTCAATACAGGATACAGGATGCTTGGGGCTGGTGCACAGGATGATCCAGAGATATGATATGGGGTGGGAGGTGGGATGGGCTTCAGCATTGGGAGATCATGTACACCTGTGGCTGATTCATGTCAATGTATGGCAAAACCAATACAGTATTGTAATGTAGAATAAAGTATTAAAAAAAAAAAGATTGCCTTGGATAATATAGTCATTTTGACAGTATTGAGTCTTCCAATCCACGAACATGGTATATATTTCCATCTATTTATGTCTCTCTTAATTTCTTTCATCAGCATCTTATAGTCTTTGTAGTGCAAGTCTTTTGTCTTCTTAGGTACTTTTGTCTCCTTAATAAACAGGAAAAGTAATTATCCTTAGTTTGCTGAAATTGCTTTAAAATTTCCTCCCACAGCAGTTCTGGGAAGGAAAGCTTAGTAAGACTGATTTTTCTATCTGAGTACTATCAATACTAAAACAAAATATAGAAAAAAACTGATGTTGTGTTATGCCCTGTGAATAATATTGGCATCAATCCAAACTGTTTTTGAGAAACAAAATGAGAAGTGCCCTGCAGGTAGATTCTTTACCATCTGAGCCCCAGATTCAAGAATACTGGAGTGTGCTGCCATTCCCTTCTTCAGGGGATATTCTCGACCCAGGGGTAGATCTGGGGTCTTGAATCCAGGTCTGCTGCATTGCAGGCAGATTCTTACCATCTGAGCCACCTGTGAAACCCCTATCACTATGACCTGTGAATAGAATTGCCATCAATTCAACCTGTTTTAGAGAAACTAAACAAGAAGTGAACTCATTTGTCACATTAAAAACTCTCAATGCTTGTAGGCAGTCTTCATTTAATGTACTGATTAGCATTTAATATAGAATCACTGTTTTATTCTTGAGAGTCTCCTTTTGTTATGAGGAAGGACTACATGATATGAAATTGTAATCCCCAATTTCCTTCCCAGATATTCACTTCATAAATGATGTGTATGGTTTTGTAATTTTTTTTATGCTGTGTGTATTCTGATATATTCATTAAATTTAATTTTATTGCTTCTGAACCAAAAAAAAGTTTCTAAAGAAGGATTTAAGTATTTTTCAGTGCTATTGTAAACAGCTTGAGTGACTAAAAAAACTTTGGAAATTTATTAAAATAAAATAGTTGAATCAAAATAAATTTTAAAAGTTAAAGATGCCAGCATGAAAAAATAAATTGATAAAATGAAGTTTAAACAAGAGTAAGGACATTGTGCAATGATGACTTCAAGTGTAAGAAAGAAGATTAAGCAAGAATGGCCTTAAAGTCAGAGACTGGAAAGTGATTCTGAAGAGAACTGAAGTCATTATTTCCTGATGTAGACACAGTGAGATATTTGATTGGTCCATTTGATGTAAGATAATGGGTAGAGTCTGTCTAGTCAAGGCTATGGTTTTTCTAGTGGTCATGTATGGATGTGAGAGTTGAACTGTGAAGAAAGCTGAGCACCGAAGAATTGATGCTTTTGAACTGTGGTGTTGGGGAAGATTCTTGAGAGTCCCTTGGACTGCAAGGAGATCCAACCAGTCCATTCTGAAGGAGATCAACCCGGGGATTTCTTTGGAAGGACTGATGCTAAAACTGAAACTCCAGTACTTTGGCCACCTCATGTGAAGAGTTGACTCATTGGAAAAGACTCTGATGCTTAGAGGGACTCGGGGCAGGAGGAGAAAGGAACGACAGAGGATGAGATGGCTGGATGGCATCACTTACTCAATGAACGTGAGTTTGAGTGAACTCTGGGAGTTGGTGATGGATAGGGAGGCCTGGCGTGTTGCAATTCATGGTGTCACAAAGAATCGACATAACTGAGCGATTGAACTGAACTGAATGGGTACTTCAAGATTAAGCTCTCTGCTTCCTTTCTTACTGAGATGTGTACTCTCATTTATTCCTTTGCAGTTCCATAAACTGTAGACAAAAATTTTGTCTTCGGAAGATTTTGAAATGAAGTCTCAGCTTTACAGCAGACTCTATGTCTGACTATGATTCACAAGGTATAATCTTCCCCTTTGGTCAGAACAAAAGCTGATATTTTGGCCTCCGTTTGCATGACTCCTCTGTCCATCTAATTTTGGACAGAAATCTGGAAAGCAGCATTTTGTCTTTGTCAATTCCAAATGCCTATTATGACAGTTTTGCAAACCATAAGCTGAAAATTGGGGTGGGGTGTTCCCTATTTCATCAAAATAGTTTTCTCTCCCTCTTTGTCACTGTGTCTTATGTATCTTTATATCTATTAATCTATCTATGTATCTATCTCTCTACCTCTATCATCTATTTACCAGTAACTAATAGTATAGTCTTTAGACTGGTATCCATGCAGCAAGAGTTACGTGATACATCCTTTTGATAATACTCTCATCCATATTTCACTGTCAGAAGCAATATTATATTTTTCAATTTATTCTTTTATAAAATAACATGTTCTTGTTATTCTGATTTCTGAAATATATTTGTGTTACATGGAAAATTCTTCTGTTCTTACTAGTCACCTCAGGGATGGTCATTAAAGGGGAAAATAATGCCATCTTTCCAGCTACTTCAGCACAGACTTCTAAATGCAAACTTATTATACTCTACTCCATTCACAGCTCTCGTCAACTTGCAGTGTATGTGAATAACACAAAGACTTAAAAGATATTCCCTCTGGTTAAATAAAACCTAACATTTTTCCAGAGCATACAGAATTAATCACACATAATAATTCTACAAAGAGACAATACACTTATTATGAAACGTATATACACCATTAAGCAAACAGTGGCATAAACTTCTGAGAAAGGAGGGAAATAAGCATTGGTTGGTGATGATAAGAGGGAAGAAAAAAGACACCCAGAAATATAAATTCTAATTTTCACTGGTGAAATATTTTGGGTCAAGAGATTTTAAAGTTTAAATTCTTCTGTCTGTACTGGCTGCTCTTGTCAATGAATCATCTGCAGGGAAATGTTTGGCCTTGACAGTCCACTGTTAGCCTGGCACATAGAGCAGATTACTAAAGCATCTTGTCTATCATTTGCAACTTTATACTTTATAAACACTTCTTTATGCCAAAAACGTCCAGTGAGACGGAAATCCAATGGAGAAACTTTTAATACCACAGGATAGATTTAGAGGAACAGAACATTTTATAGTGTGCTTCTGCTTCCAAAAACTGCCTTCACCATTCCAGAAAGTGTGATGGGTAAGGGATTTTTCTAATTAACTCCATGTTATGCTAAAGGAAGCACCCTTTTAAAATTTGACTTTGTCAGTTTAAAGCACCAAATCAAAACCAAAGGAGCAAAGAAACTTTTGGTATTCACCAGTTATGTTTCTCTGAAATGAATCTTGAATCACTTTATCATTTAGATTGTCCCTCATATTCATGAAATGACAAACTGGATATTCTTTTTATATCCCTAGATTTTTTTTTTTTTGAGTTCTACTAAATTCACTTCCCAGTTTCTCCCATCAAAAAAGCAAACACATTTATACATTACTGTTGTCTGTCATGGTATCTTATATATTTCTCATGATATTCTGTGGGTGGATATAACTGAAAGTATTCACCCTCTCTATGGTTCACTGGCATTTCTGGTAATAAGAGAGTTATAGCTGTAAGGTGTAATTGTATCTTATTATTCCCTTTGACTCGAGAGACAAGCTGCAACCCTGTGTGCACTCTGGGACTTCAGATTCATCATTCTCTGAGAACTCTTCCACCAATATGCACAAACATAACCTGAGAGCTCCAATCTTTTGATAAAGAAATCCAATTCATGTAATAATGCTGTACAACAAAATACCATATCACATTTCAACTTTTAGAATACAGGAAATCTCTGAGCTGAGAACCAGCAACTTTAAGTTATAAGCCCAGTTCTACTGCTACCTAGCTGTATGGTTTGGGGCATGCTAATTGTCTTCTCTCAGTTTTCCTCCTCATAAATAATAAAGACATGCAGATAATGCATCTAAGGAATTCAAGTGATATGCATGACAAAAGGGTGTGGGAATTTTGATAACTATGTCGGTCCAAGGCCAGTTTAAAGGTGTGGATTTTTTTTTATTTTATTAAATGCTTGTCAGTCTGTTAGCTGAATAACACACAATTAATTTGGATTTAGCATGAGAAGTCTTAGCTTGCAATTTTTACTATCTTTTAACCCTTTCCAGTGCAAGTTCTTGAGAGTCCTGGACTGCAAGGAGATCCAACCAGTCCATTCTAAAGGAGATCAGTCCTGAGTGTTCATTGGAAAGACTGATATTGAAGATGAAACTCCAATACTTTGGCCATCTCATGCAAAGAGCTGACTCATTTGAAAAGACCCTGATGCTGGGAAAGATTGAGGGCAGGAGGGGAAGGGGATGACAGAGGATGAGATGGTTAGACAGCATCACTGAATCAATGGACATGGGTTTGGGTACTAAACCAGACTCAGGCAGTTGATGATGGACAGAGAGGCCTGGTGTGCTGCGGTTCATGGGATCACAAAGAGTTGGACACGACTGAGTGACTTAACTGAACTGAATGCAAGTTCTGTTTTTTTCTATAAAAGTCCTCTACAGTGATGCTAAAACTAATTTAGTGCTATAAAACCAAAGATGGACATGTAGAAAAGTATCAATAACAAAGAAAGTTTATTTGTATCATTTCTTGATTGTTATAGCTTGAATAAAACTTGTGTTTTTCTAAACTTTATAGTAAATAATATGTTAACTCTCAATACAGAACCATCGATATAGAATTTCCCCATTAGCAGTGCACATAGTTGGCCATTAAGAGTGCCACCATATTGGCTGGTGAACCTCATAATCCATTGCCCTTTCTCTGCATTGATATTTTATTCTTAGTCTACTTTCTGGCTGTTTATGTGGGAATCTTTAAATGCATAAGAAGCTCAGATAGTTATATTTCAGTTTCTTGTCAAATATTTATATGTAATGGGTAGATTCATACAGAAGAATTGTGATTAGTTGCCAAGGAATATCAAGACTCATATGCAACTGTTAGTATTTAAAGTTTTTTTTCTGTTTATTTCTGCAAATGCAGAAGATAAACACTGTCAGTTCAAAGTAAACTCCAAAGTACATACAATTTGCAAAGATGGTAGTCTCCTAGTTTTGCATTGTTCAAAACACATGAAATAGTGCTGGGTTTTCAGCCAGCTCTTTGGGGTGAATAGTGCCATGTGTGAAGGATCAAGCAACTGCCTAGCCTGGCCAGATTGAAATTAATTAGAATCTTCCACTGTAGAGTTTACAATGTAATGAAGACTTATAAGTGAAGAAAATAAACCTAAACATAACAAATTCAATCACAGTGGTGAAGGGAAGATTTCTGAGATTCATATTTGGAATAAATAAGAAAACATGGACAACTGGAATTTGAGAAAGTATAAGGAATTCAAGCTACTGTTCTACAATATGTTGTCTTGAATGATGTTCAGAAGATTTTGATTGAAAACAACCATTTCTCTTAGTGCTTTGAGAACTATTTACTAACATTGCTCTCCCTGCCAAATATTTTCCCTTCATTCCCACTGATGTGATTAGGAAGCTATATGCATCTAACAATGATTCCTAGTTGGTGACAAACACTCCTTGGTCTCTGAATTTGTTAATTCCTCCTTCCCTACTTCCAAGTCAAAAGGAGGAGTAGGAAACTGCAGGGGGCGCTCCGCAGAAAGAGTAGAGGCAGTGGAACTTCTCTCAGCAAAGCCGAGGGGTCCCGAGGAGAGGTGAGCCTGCTGTCCGCCAACCCAGCCCCTCGGTGAGCGAGAGACAATCAGACGCAACAAGGGTTCCGTCGAAGTAGTTCCACTTTATTGTTGCAAACTCCCAGCTTATATAGACAAACAGGAGGGTTTTAGGAGGAACTTTCCATAGTTGCACCAATCACATTAAAGGTCAAATCATTATGTGCCTTCAGTATAACAGGAGTCTATGGAGATCACACACTGTCTACATGCACAGAAATCAAGAGAGCCCGTCAAAAACTTTGACAGACAACACAGACCCTGCCCCCACCTCTTCCGCCAGGTGCCATCTTAGGTTTTTGACCACAAAGCTAGCCCCCCTTTTTTTTAAGATTTCCCATTTAGGGCCCCACAGGAAACCTCTGTTTATTCTTGAAATATGTTTTCTTTATAAGAGATAACATTAATATTTGCTCTATGGTTCTTATTCCCTCTCCTCTTCCTTCCTTCTCATTCTTCTATTTCAGTCTTCACCCTCCCTTTTATCATTGTTTAGCCATACTTCAGACTTCCCAGGTAGCACTAGTGGTAAAGAAACAAATGCAAAAGACATAAGAGATATGGATTTGATCTCTAGGTAGGGAAGATCATCTGGAGGAGGCCATGACAATGTACTCCAGAATTCTTGTCTGGAGAATGCCATAGACAGAGGAGCATGGCAGGCTACAATCCATAGAGTTACAAAGAGTTAGATAGATGGGAAAACAGTGGAAACAGTGCCAGACTTTATTTTTGGGGCTCCAAAATCACTGCAGATGATGACTGCAGCAATGAAATTAAAAGATGCTTACTCCTTGGAAGGAAAGTTATGACCAATCTAAACAGCATATTAAAAAACAGAGACATTACTTTGCCAACAAAGGTCTGTCTAGTCAAAGCTATGGTTTTTCCAGTGGTCATATATGGATGTGAGAGTTGGACTATAAAGAAAGCTGAGCACCGAAGAATTGATGCTTTTGAACTGTGGTGTTGGAGAAGACTCTTGAGCATTCCTTGGACTGCAAGGAGATCCAACCAGTCCATCCTAAAGGAGATCAGTCCTGGGTGTTCATTGGAAGGACTGATGTTGAAGCTGAAACTCCAATACTTTGGCTACCTGATGAAAAGAGCTGACTCATTGGAAAAGACCTTGATGCTGGGAAAGATTGAGAGCAGGAGGAGAAGGGGACGACAGAGGATGAGATGGTTGGATGGCATCATGAACTCGATGGACGTGGGTTTGGGTGGACTCCAGAAGTTAGTGATGGACAGGGAGCCCTGGTGTGCTGCGGTTCGTGGGGTTGCAAAGAGTTGGACACGACTGAGTGACTGAACTGAACTGAAGTGACTTAACATGCATGCATGCAGACATACATTATTGCTGAGTATTGATAAGGACTTCACAAGACACAGTAATAAATACTATTTTTTGGTGGCAAAATACAATCTGAGGACCTGGTGTGCTGCGGTTCGTGGGGTTGCAAAGAGTTGGACACGACTGGTGACTGAACTGAACTGAAGTGACTTAACATGCATGCATGCAGACATACATTATTGCTGAGTATTGATAAGGACTTCACAAGACACAGTAATAAATACTATTTTTTGGTGGCAAAATACAATCTGAGGGGATCTTGGAACAGAAAAGTCATAGCAAAATAACATAGAAATAATAGAAATAAAATGCATATTCATTTGATGGAGATTTAAAGGCAGCTTTGTATAGTAGATAGACTATGAACTGAGAGTTAACATATCTCAAGTCTGGTCCTTGCTGTATAGGTAATTAGCTATAACACTGAAAAACTGATTTTTCTTACCCTAAAGGTGACTGGAAGAAAGCACTACAAAATGTGATGAGCGGAAAGCCAACTATTTGCTATGCATACAAGGAAAGGATTTGTTCTTGCTTGGAAGTAACAAGCAAGATAGAGAAGAATTCATGGAGAAAATGGAGTTTGAACTTGGCCTTGGAGATTATGATGAATTCTAGTTATCATTAAAGAAATAGAAGAGGGGAGGAAGAGAGGCATATCAACTTGAGACAACAATATCAGAAATATATACATACATGTGTGTGTGTGCATGTGCGCACACACGTGCGTGTGTGCGTAAGCCATTATTCAGTAAGGCAGAAGGGTCTAGTCCAACAAAAGCATAGAATGTTTTCCTCAGATTTGTAGTATTGATCATGGTTATTCCCAGTGGCCTCTTAAGTGATGCTAACATTTCTTCACAACTTAAAAATGCAGTTAAATGTGTACAATGACACAAATAAGTTTTCTGCAAAAAGTCAGTAGTTCTTAATATCTGTATTTTTATGATCACCATATTCTGCAAAGGTTATGCTTTCAATCAGTACTTAGTAAAGAGAATTCAACTTCTTTTAACTGAGGTATTTTCATGTCTTATCTGTATCACTGTTACATTTAATTTTTTTTTCTTTTTCTGTTTTTAAACTCTTTATTTTGTATTGGGGTATTGGACTTCCCTGGTGGCTCAGTGGTAAATAATCTGTCTGCAAAGCAGGAGATGCAGGTTCAATCCCTGGGTCGGAAAGAATCCCTGGAGAAGGGAATGGCAACCCACTCCAGTATCCTTATCCGGGAAATCCCATGGATAGAGGGGCCTACCTGGCTCCCGGGGTTGCAAAAAAATGGGACAGGATTTAACAACTAAGCAACAACAAAAGGGCCAATTAGTCATCTTGTGATCATTTCAGGTAAACAAACAACAAAGAAACTCAGCCATACATATACATGTATCCATTCTCCCCTAAACTCCACTCTCATCCCAGCTGCCACAGAACACCAAGAAGATTTCCATGTGCTACACAGTAGATCCTTGTTGGTTATCCATTTTAACAGTTTGTATATATTCATCCCAAATTCTGTAACTATCCCTTCCTCCCATCCTTTCCCTCTGCAACCATAAGTTCATTCTCTAAGTCTGTGAATCTCTGTTCTGCAAGTAAGTTCATTTGTATCATTTATTTTTAGATTTCTCATATAAAGGACATTATAAGTCTCCTTCTGAAAATTTGCCTTTTATTATTCTTGTGCTGTTTTGCATTACCAATTAAGAAAACAGATTAATGATTCAAAGTGGAGAATTGATACCTAAAAGTGGGGAAGAAAGTAATAAATATGAGAAAGCATACCATGAATAGGATACTGGTGTCAGAAAACTGGGAATCTGTTAGATTTTAGAATAACTTATTCTGAAAGTCTGATGGATTTCTCAAGACACACAATGGAAAGCTAAAGGGTAGGAATTGTGATGAAATATGTTGGAAAAATCAGATTTTATTGAACTATCAACTCTCCAGTCTAACACTCACTGCCTTGTCTGCTATGAAACATGGGCAAGATGCCCTCCATGCATTCACAGTGTTTTGTTTTTGTTTAACAGAGCACAGTGACCTCTCATAAACTATAAATAAATGTTGAAGACAAACATATTCCAGGTGAGAATACCAGATGAAACACTGGAAAATATTCTCTGTCACCTGCCTCTTTGGGTCAGTAATGTGTCATCCAATGAAACACAGTATGAAGGAATAATTACTATTATTAATGTATACCATCAGATACCTTTCTTAGAGCTTGAAGAAAACACTGAGGCTCAGTTTATGAAAATGTGACATGTCAGTCTCAAGAAGGTTTCTCTTTTGTTCACTCTAAAACATCATGCTTCAGAAAAAGGGGTACTTTTTCTATCACATGGATTTCAAAAATGTACTGAGATTAGAACTCACAGACTCTGCAGTACATGTTGAAAAGAAAGGGCCAGAATTTACCCTTGAGTGACCATTTCTGAGTTTGCATTCCTGAGTGATATTTTATTTGCAGAGATCAATTTGCATTCAACAGTGTACTTGAAAATCTTAATTCCATGTAGAAAAGAATAATGAAAACTGAGACTATGTACAATCTTGTTATTCTGCACAATTTCACAATTATGTATAATTATATATATATCTTTGGGTAGGAAGTATCTTTATATTTAACCCTGAAGTATGTTATTTTGAGGGGAAAGTTGTGCATCAGTGATAAGACAAAAATATGTCCTTTCTAGGCACTGAAAATGGCAGGAAAAAAAAAAAGCACTTGCTGTGACTGGTTTAATGACTGATTTTAAGAAGAAAACTCAGAAAGATATAATACACCTCTTGAATATAACAAAGCTGTTATCTTCTGGACATGATATGAATGTTTTTAGCTTGAGGATGAGCTCTCAGTATTGCTTAGCACTCTATGGTATGAATCACATTCACTTTTCTTTTTTAAATCTTTACCATCACTAAATTTTATCTTTCACCCACTGGAAAAAGTAAGTGAGTTATGTATTGTAAAAATGAGATCACAGAATACGAAGAGATGTATTCAGTATAAATAGCACTAAATAGCATATTAAGTTCATTCTTTTCGTCTTCTTATGTTCTTACTACTTTCACAAGGTGTCCATATACTAAAAGTATTGTACCGTCTAATTCAAATTGACAAAAATATTGTTAGAAGATTACAAGATCTCTCAATATAGCCATTTTCATGACTATTACTTGCTAATTGTAATTTTTATTATTGTACTGTATTTCGTCACCAAATCTTGCAAACAATAATGATATGCCTCTTCATTTAGTATTTCATACTGCATTGAAAGTTGCTTTTTATGGAGAAGTCCATTCTTCATCAAAATATCTGTTCTCTTATTATTTTCCCCATTATCACCTTAATCTAGCCTCATTGCATTCTGGACTCAGCAGGTTCAAAGCCTTTACTCTAGCTATTCCCTGGGCCTGGGACACTGTTGCTCCAGAGGTATCCACTTGTCTTCTCTCTCACCTCCTTTAAGGCTTTGATTGTGTCCATGAGAACTACCTTGAAACTCTCATCTCTATATACTACACAAACCATTTGTTATCCCTATTACTCTGTTCTGCTATTTTATAGCACTTATCACTTTCTAATGGTCTCAGTAACATATTAATACTTATTCATTACATATATAATTTGTTGTCTGTCTTCTTTAACTTACGTATTTTTCAAGGGTCATAAATTCTGTCTGTCTTCTATATCCTATGGACTTGATGTATCCATGTATCTATAGATTGTTTCAAGCAAATTATACATGTTCAATAATGTGTTAATTAATTAGTTACCAAAGAGTTTTAATTAAGAGATAAATTTGCCTTGCCACAAAAAAGTATAGAGTAATAAAAGAAATTAACTGGATTTGGACACTCCAAGCTATCAACAGGCCAGATGTAGGGACCTTTGTGAAACACCAAAAATTAAGTGACCCTGCTCTCTTATTTAATAATTAATACTATTTATAATTATACTATGATTTAACATCATACATGTGCATGCATGCTAAGTCATTTTAGTCATGTCTGACTCTTTGCAGCCCGATGGACTGTAGCTTTCCAGGCTCCTCTAGGGAATCTTAGGATTCTCCAGGCAAGAACACTGGAGTGGGTTGCCATGCATTCCTCCAGGGGATCTTCCCTGTACAGGGACTGAATCCATGTCTCTCCTGCATTGATAGGTGTGGTTTTATTTTTACCACTAGTGCCACCTGGGAAGCCCTTTAACATCATGCTTTATTTTAATAAGTTTACATCATGATATCTGTTTTATAATATGGATAAAATTGGTAGTGGGTGTTGTTTTTGTTTTTTCTTTTTTGCCAAACATCTATTAAATGGTTTGCATATGCTAAATTGTTGAGAAACCTTAGCCTACTGAATATAAGAAAAAGCCCTATGAGATGCTGTTAGAGAATAAACTATAGACAAGGTTGTAGACAGAAATACTTTCAAATAATCAGTAAGAATTCATGAGAATCAGCTTCAGAAGTAACACCAAGGAAGTGGCTGAGATGATAAAAAGTTATAGTTATTTTCCAGATTCCTAGTCTAATGGGTATTGCAATGGTTTCCCATACAATTTTGAACAAATATGTGATCTTTTACACTTCTTTTTGCTTAATCATGTTTATATTCATTAGAAAAGACCCTGATGCTAGGAAAAATTGAAAGGAAAATGAGAAGAGGGTGGCAGAGGATGAGATGATTAGATAGCATCACTGATTCAATTGCCATGAATTTGACCAAACTCCTATTCATTAGAAAAGACCTGACACTGGAGAAAATTGAAAGCAAAAAGAGAAGTGGGTAGCAGAGGATGAGATCATTAGATAGTTTTTTCACAGACCCAGTGAACATGAACTTGAGCAAACTCCAGGAGACAGTGAAGGACAGGGAAGCCTGGCATATTGTAGTCCATGGGATTGCAGAGTCAAACACAACCTAATGACTGAATAACAATAACAATTTATTTTCCAGGATTATTAAAAATTAACGTGGATGGGTATAACAGATAAAATGAAAAATATTGGCAATAAAAGATAATACGTAATATTAGACAAAGAAAGAGATACCAATGCCAATACACAGACAAAATCATTCCATTTTCATTGAACTCAGAATCTGGCAATCTTTTATACAAACAAACTAAGCAGAAGTCTACTACTACAAGATGTATTTGACCTAACTTTCACTCTACTCATGTTAACATATAAACCTGTATTCATCCATTGGGTAATTATTATTCAGTTCAGTTCAGTTGCTTGGTTGTGTCTGACTCTTTGCTACCCCACGAACTGCAGCAGGCCAAGCCTCCAGGTCCATCACCAACTCCTGGAGTCCACACAAACTCATGTCCGTTGAGTCAGTGATGCCATCCAACCATCTCATCCTCTGTCGTCCTCTTCTCCTCCTGCCTTCAATCTTTCCCAGCATCAGGGTCTTTTCCAATGAGTCAGCTCTTCACATCAGGTGGCCAAAGTATTGGAGTTTCAGCTTCAACATCAGTCCTTCCAAAGAACACTCAGGACTGATCTCCTTTAGAATGGACTGGTTGGATCTCCTTGCAGTCCGAGGGACTCTCAAGAGTCTTCTCCAACACCACAGTTCAAAAACATCAGTTCTTCAGTGCTCAGCTTTCTTTATAGTCCAACTCTCACATCCATATATGACCACTGGAAAAATAATACCTTGCAAAGAGAAACACAATCACTGTAAAGCACTGGTACATAGGGTATATAGTGAGAGTGGAAGTAAATGTGGCAGAGAGTCACAAGAAATACATGGAAGAAACAACTAGGAAATAAAGGAGATAAGCATTATGTGTCCTGGATAGAAATGTGAGTAGGCTTAGAAGTATACAGGGAAATCTGAGCCTCTGTTCTAAGAGGACCAGGCCTAACTGGGTGACATGCCAGAGTTTAAGGCCCCAAAGAAAAATCCTAAATTGATAAGAAAAGCTGTGGAATGATCTACGCCTGATCTGAGATTCATAGCACTGCAAGAATGTAGAGAAACAGGGTTGGTTTATATTCTTGACTTCCAGATCTTCTTTACTTCAACTTATTATTCCTAAGTTTTCCACTCTGATCTTTAAAGATAAATGAAAATACCAATCTTGATAGTACAAAGTGAGCAAATGGCTCATAAGGAAATAACACCAACACCATTGGTAAAATGGAGACCTGTATAACAGGGCTGCTGTTCTGGTAGTTTGGGTGAAAATCATAGTTTATTTGCATGTTTGTTGACTGAGATGACAAGTTCTTAACTAAAAGAATGATTAATGTTTTAAATTGGGTAAGAATTAAACAGTTATACATTCCTGCTTTGTGCTTAGTACTGTCCCATTCACTGTGAAATATATCTTATTTCATCTTGTCAGCAAACACGAGAGGGGAATTTTATTAAAACCAATTACAGAGGAAGTAAGTGAATCTCAGAGTGCTCAAGTCACCTTTCTAAAACATATAAAAGTTTTGATAAATTACACTGTAATGTTAATTCATTTGAAAATTTCCCCAAAAAACTGTGTTAAAGGAAAGAAAGCCATATTTAAAAATTTTATTAATACTTGACTTACATTATATGAATCCATGAAAAGTCCATGAAAAGAGAGTTTTCTCCTCATTCTTTATGTTGTTTTGGTTTAAAAGTTACTTTCTCAGGCCTTCATGAAAACTAAATGCTTAAAGTCATTAATCATGAGGGGAATGTAATCAAAACACAATGAGATACCACCTGACATACGTCAAATAGCTCTCATACAAAAGAAAAGAAGTAACAAGTGTTGGTGAGAATATGGAGAGAAGGAAACCCTATGCACTGTTGGTGAGAATTTAAATTGGTGCAGACACTATGGAAAACAGTGTGGAGCTTCCTCAAAAGATTAATAATAGAACTACCATGCAATCCAACAATTCCTTATTTAGATATTTATCCAAAGTGAATAAAAACACTAATTTGAAAAGATGCATGCACTCCAGTGTTTATTGTTGCGTAACTTATACAGTCAACATATGGAAGTGTCCATCAATAGATGGATGGGTAAAGAAAATGTGATACATATACACACACAACAGAATACAACTCAGCCATACCAAAGATTGTATGTATCATTCATATATAGAATATATGAAAAAAAAAACAGGAAAAATATAATAAAATAGATACAGAGGAAAAACTAGTGGTTGCCAAAGGTGGGATATGGGAGAATAGGTAAAATAGGTGTAAAGGATTAAAATGTATGGACAACAGTTATAAAATAAATAAGTCACAGGGAAGTAATATACAGCATATAATATAATCAATAATAATGTTATAATGTTATAACTTTACTGCGTTATGTATAAAACAATTGAGTCACTCACCATGTTGTATACCTGAGATTAATATAATATCATAAGTCAAATATATCTCAATAATAGAAAAAAAAGACTGGGTTAGCTAACATGTTTTACACTCCCACAGTATATCTACTCTTTCTTTGTAGAAGAAACCACTTTAGTAATTATACAGTCACATGCCTGTTGTTTGATTATCTAACCTTCTCTCACCACACAGCTTCATAAAGCCAGAGAGAGACTAGACCTATTTTATTAGTTTATTCCCAGCATTTTCTAAAAACTCAAACATTACAGAAGGAAAGGAAAGGAGAAGTTTCTACTAGACGTGTCAAGACCATATTCTAGTCTAATCAATTGCATTATCTGGGGAACTGGGCAAGTTGTCCCTGCTATTATCAAATGTACATGCTGTGCAATAACTTCTCTCCTCAGTGCTCTATTACAGTTCAAGGTCCTCATAGTACATTGTTACACTTAAAGAGACAAGATTAGAATGCATTATTGTTGTTTGGTCTCTAAGTCATGCGTGACTGAGACTGCATGGACTGGGGCCACCCTGGCTCCTCTGTCCATGAGGTTCTCTCAGTAAGAATGTTCGAATAGGTTGCCATTTCTTCTCAAAGCATGCGTGGTAAATGAGTATAATTTAATGTTATGTGTTTATTTTCCCCAAAGTATCCTGTAAATTCTTATATTCATTTTTGAGTATGTAAGAAAGTAAAAAAAAAGAGAACACACATTAGAAATTGAATTCTGTTCATGCACACACACGTGTGTGTGGGTAACTTATTTTTCTTCTCATTTCTACTATATTGTATAGAATAGTAGTTAAAAGTTGTATAGCCAAACTACCTGGGCACTATAATGGAATTATAGTGCCATTATTTACAAACTGTGTTACCTTGGGCAAGTTACTTATGCTTCCTTTGACTCAGTTTTCTGTAATTTTATCAGTTAAGTTGCTCAAAAAGCCTTGACTATTATAGTAATTATTTCAAAGAAAAACTAGAAATAGAATAAGTGATGATTTGAAGAAGACCAGAACATCTTAGCTCCAAAAACTGTAAAAATACCTGAATATCATCTTCTACTGCACGAGTAAAAATACCTAACTCTAAATTGAATTATAGTGTGGAATGCTGAGATAAAGTAGGCTCAGGAATAAAAAATACATCTCAATATGTAAGAAATGCATTTTTATTCTCTTTCTTTTTTTCAAAACTCAGCCTAAAACTGCAAGAAGAACAAGAGAAAGAAACAAAAACTTGACTTTGTCAAAACTGGGAGACATCTTTAACCATTTAGTCAGTTCCCTTTCATGACAGATAGTGTGGAAAATGGTAAATGCCTTAGCAGAGTGGGAGAAAGTCATATCTAGTACTGCAAAGGGGTTCCACATGGGGAAGTTTTCTCAGTTTGCAGATCTCAACACACTGTTGGAAGTAATGAGAAAGAATTCGTCATCCAGTTAAGATCTTGGACTAAACTGGATCCTTTTGAAAAGTTTTCAGGACAGGCACAGAAAAGTCTTTGGTCCATGGCTAATTTTGTCCCACCACCCATGTGATGTTGTGAGGATTCTATTTGTCTCATTTCTCACAAGGTTTTTACCATGATAGCTTGTGAGATCATGACCCATTCCTTGACCAGATGTGTCTGCTCCATTCTGGTGGTTCTTTTTCTGTAGATTCTTCTCACACAGTTATAGACCAGCACTGAGTCAAAAGCGCACGGAGACTCTTCTGTGGAATGTGATAATATGAAAAATTCACTACTGTATAAATTAGACAAAAAATGTCTCATAATACAAAAGAGGATGCATAAAGTCCATTTGATCATAATTTAAGATGTTTATTTAACTTCCAAGAATGATTGTCTCTTAATTATTCAAAGGCCTTGATACCATAAAAGAGAAAAAGAATCAGCTAGCATTTGAATTTTTATCAATAATAAATTGTTTCTCCATTAGAAACCTAAGCAAATATCTACTTCCAAATTAATACTTACTTAGATTTGATTTTTTTAGCTAACTATTATGTAGAAAACTGTGATGTGATTGTGCTAAAAATAGAGTTTTTGCCTATGATTGCATATGTGTAATTTTTTCTGACTACATTCAGGAAGAAAATCCCTCTTTTTCTATAGGCAATATGAAATAATTCATTGGACTACAGGAATTTCTCAACATCTCAACAATGCTAGCTGATATTACTGACCTCTTACTATATGCCAAGAACTTTACACACATTATTGTGTTGTGCTGAAAGGGAGTTCATGCAAAGTACTTCATTGTATTTCTCAACCTGTCAATTTCTAAGTGTCAATGGGAAAGTTTTCTTAACGTTTTCCAAACGTCATTCTCCCTGCCAAAAGAATCTGATCAGAAACAAGACGTGAAAATCCTTCTAAAACCCTAAGATACAGTATTATCTTTGAAAACATTCCATCATGACATTTGTATATTTTTTTATATTCACATTATAGGCAATATTTTTTAATAACATATGTTCTATAATATATATGTTTATTTGCATATGTGTACGTATTTCTTATGTTTTTATATACATGTTCTTAGTCACTCAGTCATGTCCAACTCTTTGTGACTCCATGGACTGTAGCAGGCTCCTCTGTTCATAGGGATTCTCCAGGCAAGTATACTGGAGAGGGTTGCCAAACCCCCCTCCAGGAGATCTTCCCAACCCAGGGACTGAACCCAGTCTCCCACATTACAGGCAGATTCTTTACACATCTGAGCTTCCAGGGAGGCTCTTTATAAACATACGCATGTATGAATACATATGTATATGTATATATATATATATATATATACACACACATTATATACATATATATGTGCAAACATACATATTTTTTAGCATATACATCCAACTGATTTTCAAGAATAGAAAACAGTGACCAGTCTCTTCACTAAGACTAACCTATATGTAAACTCTTCCTTTAATATCTAAATAGCCTGGATATTATATTATTCATACTTGTATCAGAATTTATTAATTCAGTTAATGGGAGAGTAGATTCCATTTTAATATGACGCAATCATAATTCATCCTTTTTCAACTACCAATTTCATCTTGTTCTAGTCTTCCAAACTCATACTGAAAAACATGGTTTATCTGAATTAAAAAGAATTCACAATTTTTCCAACATCTCTTGAGTGCCAGCAGTAGAATGACAGTCTCTTGCATTGCTCAAAAAATTACCTTAAATTCCAAGATCAACCCCCATGAGTTTAATTTTATCAAAGAATAGATGCCTTGTCAAATACATCCCAAGCAACATAATCAGTATCTTTCAAAGTATGTTTGACATTGAGAAGGACTGAAAAACAACATAGGAGTCAGAGAAACAGACATCGATGGCCTGTCAAATTTTTTGTAGGCATCATGCTATTATCAAGGCACATCAGGATAAAATAAAATGACCTAGCTGACCACAGGCTTACAAATGTCTTGGGAAGGAAGGAAAAACGGTGAATCAAAAGGTAGCTTTGTTGCATGTCCCCCCAGGCCTTCTTATTGACAGGAATGACAATGGTCCCAAGATGCACCATTATCTATGACCAGCAAACAGACATCAAATACTCCTGAGCTGTATCTGTCAGAATAGAAAATTCTGCTTAAAACAGACAAGCTTGTTACATTTTGTTCAGCTAAGGTTTGTCAAAAGCCAGGGTCACTTGGATGTGCCCTGCCCTGAAGGGAAATTGTAAAGCCGGAGAAGTACATGATTCCTCAATGTTTCTTCTGCGAGGAGACTTTGAGTCTGCTTGACCAAAATGTTTTGAAAGTCAAGTCATGACTCAAAGGAAGTGGAAAGCAAAGTTAATAGTTTGTCTTTTAACTATTTAGGATGAGGTTCACATGCTAAACAGGCAGAGTTTAAAAAGATTCCTACATTTAGAGAATTTCTGTGCTATGCTATGTGTGATTTGTTATTTCAAACTCAAAAGAGAAAATTCTACTGTTACTGAAATGAGAGAGAACAAGTTAATGTGTTCAGGCCAAACATTTTATGCTGTGGCATTATGGAGCTTATTACAGTCTGAAATATTTACATTGGTAAGAGATTCCTCTAATTTGCTTCTTTTTGACTAAAGAGAGATTTTATATACAAATGTCCAGCCTCTGACACTTAAGTAAACTCACTAACTTGGGGAAACATCTGTTAACCACTCATAAGAAAATGCAAGTTGAGAGTACTTCTTTAATTGACTCCTTAAAAAATTAACACAAACTTTTTTCCTCTTTTAACAAATTTGAGGGTGAACATGTAGCCATCACACAGACTCTGAACAAAAGGATGTTTTCCTCTCCTCCTCTCCTTTGCCTTTTTCTTCCCTTTACTCTTTAACTACATCTTTTCCTCTCCTCCCTTCTTCTTGTCTTTTTATTGTTTCCTTTTTGAATTTATAGTTTAGCATTTTTCTTAGGCCCCAAAACAAGTTTGATTATGATCAAGCTTGTTGTAAGTGGTCTGGTTCCAAAGAATGTTATCGCATATTATAATTCTTAAACTTGAGTAAATTTTTGTTTTAAAAAATTTACAAACCAATGGTAATGATTATTTTATTTTACCAAAATGATCTTTTTGTTAAAAAAAAATCTGATTTGCATTCTTTAGAAATTGAGAGATTTCATACAATAACTTTAATTTTCAGATTATTAGAAAAGATAGTAATTAGGCAGTACTGAGCTTGAATACCTGCCTAGCAGTACCCTGAAATGCAAGATAGTGAGAACATGAAAGAAGGGACCTGTGATCTCTGGTGCATCAGAGCTCTCACCAGGTTTACTTCTCTCAGTGACCCACAGAAGTCTGAGTTGTGAATTCTGCTCAAAATCAATTAAGAAATTAAACTGATCAGTTACATTCACATACCTGTGTTCCCAGTGAATTTGAGGTTCGTGATGTCTCACTGCAGAAAGAACTCAGAGACAAAGTTATAGATAAGAAGTGAATTTATTTGGAGAAAAATATATTCCACAAACAGAAGGTGGGTCATTGCAGAAGGCAAGAGGTCCCAGAATATGGCAAGGTGAGTTTTTATGGACTGGGTAATTTCCTAAGCTAATGAATGGGAGGGTTATTCCAATTATTTGGGGGGGGAAGTTGGAGATTTCCAGGAGTTGGGCCACTGCCCACTTTTTGGCCTTTTATGATTAGCCTCAGAACTGTCTTGGCACTGATGGATTTGTCATTTAGTGCACTATTATATTAGTGAGCATATAGTGAGGCTCAAGGTCTACTGGAAGTCAGATATTCCATCATTTTGGACCTCGTTGGTTCTAACCAGTCTTTGTCGTGTCCTCTGCCTGTATCATTTCTTTCTTGGCTGTGCTTGGTCTTCATTGCTGCATGCGGGTTTTTTCTAGTTGCTGTGAGCAGGGGGCTGCTCTTTGCTTCAGTGCCTGGTCTTCTCTGTGCGGAGGCTTCTCTTGTTGCAGAGCATAGGCTCTATGCACCCAGGCTTCAGAAGCTGTGGTGCACAGGCTTCATTGCCCACAGTTTTTCTGGTCTAGGGATTAAACCTGTGTTCCCTGTACTGGCTGGCAGACCCTCAACCTTTGTATCACCTATGCTGGGAAGCTGAGAAGCTAAATCAATCTTTTAAAGGTTGTACTCTGCCACCTTCCCTCCTGTTTCAACTGTACAGTTCTCCTTAGAAACTCACAGGTCAGAATTTAATTATATAATTCTTTAGTAAATGGAAATGATATTTCTATGACTGGACTGTGAACTTTTTTAGGATCTAGATTATATTTTAGATCTGGTTAAGCATCTGCCTACAAGTCAGGAGATCCAGGTTAGATCTCTGGGTTGGGAAGATCCCCTGGAGAAGGAAATGACAATGGACTCCAGTACTCTTGCCTGGAAAATAGCATGGACAGAGGAGCCTGGTAGACTACAGTCCACAGAGTCGCAAAGAATCGGACACGACTGAGCGACTTCACTTTACTATTTATGTTCATGCAGTAGTGCCTGATGTAAAATGGGGATTCAGTGCTGGACATGGAACAGCAGACTGGTTCTAAGTAGAGAAAGAAGTATGTCAAGGCTTATATTGTCACCTTGCTTATATATGCAGAGTACATCATGAGAAATGCCAGACTGGATGAAGCACAAGCTGGAATCAAGATTGCAGGGAAAAATATCAATAATCTCAGATATGCAGATGACACCACCTTTATGGCAGAAAGCGAAGAGAAACTAAAGAGCCTCTTGATGAAAGTGAAAGAGGAGATTGAAAAAGCTGACTTAAAACTCAACATTCAGAAAACTAAGATCATGGCATCTGGTCCCATCTCTTCAGGGCAAATAGATGGGGGGGAAATGAAACAGTGACAGACTATTTTCTTGGGCTCCAAAATCACTATGCATGGTGATTACAGCCATGAAATTAAAAGAACTTGTTCCTTGGGAGAAAAGTTATGACAAAGCTAGACAGAGTATTAAAATGCAGAGACATCACTTTGCTGACAAAGTTTATTTAGTCAAAGTTTTTTTTTTCAGTAATTATGTACAGATGTGAGAGTTGAGCTATAAAGAAGGCTGAATGTTAAAAAACTGATGCTTTCAAATTGTGGTGCTAGAGAAAACTCTCAAGAGTCCCTTGGACAGCAAGGAGATCAAACCAATCAATTGTATAAGAAATCAACCATGAATACCCATTGGAAGAAATGATGCTAAAGTTGAAGCTCCGATACTTTGGCCTCCTGATGTGAAAAGCTGACCCTTTGGAAAAGACCCTGATGCTGGGAAAGATGGAAGGCAGAAGGAGAAAGGGATGACAGAGAATGAGGTGGTTGGATGGCATCACTGACTCAATGAACATGAATTTGAGCAAACTCTGGGAGATAGCAAAGGACAAGGAAGCCTGGCTTACTACAGGCCATGGGGTCACAGAGTCGGACATGACTTAGTGACTGAAGAGTACAGTAGAGGGATATCACACACTAAAAAAGCCTTCAGTCAGTGTTCAAGTACTTAGAAGTACTGGCCAACTAGAAGAGGAGTTTGGATGGTAGTTGTAAATGTAGACAGATAGAACAGAGGCTATCCCAAATGGAGGATATTATCAGTGGATGCCAACACATGGCAATAGCCAAGATCAGGACAGCCCAGCCACCAGGGAACTGAAGGCAATGTGGATGAGAAAGTCCTCCAAAGCCATGGCCCTTTGCTCAATGCAAGTGATAGGTAAGCTTCTAGAAATTTACACTGTCCATAGGGAGAAGAGAGGAAAAAGATAGTAGAGAGAAAAATATTGTATTGATTGAGTTTAAAATCTGAATACACTGAGCCTAATGATAGCAGTAATTTTGTAATATTGAATTAAAAATAGAGAATTTTCAGGTGCCAATTGGAAAGGAAATATCAAGAAAATTTTGATTTTAAAAAGTTGTAAGGGGGAAAAGGTATAAATTAGGAGTTTAGAATTGACATATACACTCTACTATATATAAAATAGAAAACTAATAAGCATCTACTGTATATTATAAGGATCTCTACTCAATACTCTGTAATGACTTATGTGGAAATAGAGTCTAAAAAAGAGTAGGAAGAAGCAACTGAAGGCAATGTGGATGAGAAAGTCCTCCAAAGCCATGGCCCTTTGCTCAATGCAAGTGATAGGTAAGCTTCTAGAAATTTACACTGTCCATAGGGAGAAGAGAGGAAAAAGATAGTAGAGAGAAAAATATTGTATTGATTGAGTTTAAAATCTGAATACACTGAGCCTAATGATAGCAGTAATTTTGTAATATTGAATTAAAAATAGAGAATTTTCAGGTGCCAATTGGAAAGGAAATATCAAGAAAATTTTGATTTTAAAAAGTTGTAAGGGGGAAAAGGTATAAATTAGGAGTTTAGAATTGACATATACACTCTACTATATATAAAATAGAAAACTAATAAGCATCTACTGTATATTATAAGGATCTCTACTCAATACTCTGTAATGACTTATGTGGAAATAGAGTCTAAAAAAGAGTAGGAAGATTTTATATGTGAATATACAGAGAGATTTTATATATGAATATATATGAATTTTGCTGTACAGCAGAAACTAATACAACATTGTAAATCAACTATATTCTAATAAAAATTAATTAAAAATATAAAACATGAGGATAATAAAAAAAAACACATGGTACTTCCTTTTATACTTGTGTGTATACTATTGCAACCACACAATTTAAAGTGGCTACATACACTTCTAAGCATAGTTGAAGGTTTTAGTTGGTCATTTAGAATTATAAATAGTAATAAATATTTGTTAGGAAAAACAATACTTTTTACTAATTTGAATAATCCACCCTACATTATTTTTATTTAATTAATAGTCTGTGCTGTTTTGTCATTTTTCATGATGGCAAAGTTATAATACTTGAATATGACTATTTATCAGAGAAGGCAATGGCACCTCATTCCAGTACTCTTCTCTGGAAAGTCCCATGGATGGAGGAGCCTAGTGGGCTGCAGTTCATGGGGTCACTAAGAGTCAGACACGAATTCACTTTCACTTTTCACTTTCATGCATTGGAGAAGGAAATGGCAACCCACTCCAGTGTTCTTGCTTGGTGAATCCCAGGGATGGGGGAGCCTGGTGGGCTGCCGTCTATGGGGTCGCACAGAGTCGGACATGACTGAAGTGAAGCAGCAGCAACAGCAGCAGCAGCAGCAGTAACACTATTTATATGTTCCATTTTTATTTTTAATGTTTTGCAGGAAACAAAGCAACTTCCATTAAGAAAACAGCTATCTTTTTATTTTTTATTGGATTTATTTTATTTAAACATTTAAATTTAAATTACCTGGTGGGCTGCCGTCTATGGGGTCGCACAGAGTCGGACATGACTGAAGTGAAGCAGCAGCAACAGCAGCAGCAGCAGCAGTAACACTATTTATATGTTCCATTTTTATTTTTAATGTTTTGCAGGAAACAAAGCAACTTCCATTAAGAAACAGCTATCTTTTTATTTTTTATTGGATTTATTTTATTTAAACATTTAAATTTAAATTAAACCTGAGCTTAGACTCAATCACTTACAAACTATGCCTTGAGCAAGTTGATTAAAGTGTTAGGACAGCCTTGATTC
This sequence comes from Madoqua kirkii, assembly GCA_006408675.1. Taxonomy (NCBI): domain Eukaryota; kingdom Metazoa; phylum Chordata; class Mammalia; order Artiodactyla; family Bovidae; genus Madoqua; species Madoqua kirkii. The sequence continues at coordinate 59,485 of SJYC01021011.1, forward strand.
TTTAGTTCATGAGATAAGGATAAATCTATTTGCCTTAGCTTTCTGACAGGATCATCGAACAGTTCAAAAGCATTGATAAATAGAAAAGTATATTGAAAAGCTAAAGAACTCTGAAATATTTATTATTGTTTTATCAATATGCTATAAAATATTTCTAAATACTTTAAAGGTACTATTTAACTTGCCATTACAACAGAATATTTCTTAATCATTTTTGAAATAAAGTCATCTGTCCATATAAGTTGGTTGGTTACCTTGTAACACCTAACTTTGCCTTAGTGATTGACAAGATACTTTTATATATAAGGTGTAAAACTGGAATAATAGAGTATTGAAAATATCTACTAGCTAACTTTTTACACAGCTTCAAAGGACATCATTAGACATACATGACCTAAGAACTACTTCAGTTAAAGATAAGTGTAATTTTAACAATGACTACTCTCTAATTCTTAAGAAAAAAGAAAAGAAAAATCCGTAAACTTTCACTGGATACCTAGGATTAGGGAAAGCTCAGAACAGAAATTAACTATCTAAGTCTTGGTCAATTCAGAAAGGCTTTAAGAATCCCCAGGGGAGGCTACAGAAGTACTCGTGCACTGAGAATCTTCAGTAATTACTTACAATTTTAGTTCAGGCTATACCTACCCATCTTGCCTGTTATATTCAGTCTATGAAATGGTAATAGCTAAAATTTTTTATAGATACTGAAGTTTGTCATAAAGTTTTTATAGATATTAAGTTTGTCATAGAACTGTCATTGAAATAAAAAATTAAATGTAAAACATCTAACAACTTGACAGTAATATTTTCATGGAAGAGTCTGAACTAAGATCTTAGTCATTATCATTGTGTATGCGGAAGAGTAATTCTTTTCCTCTTTCCCTTCCCACTCTCAGTAAGCCAAAAGAAAACATATGCTATTGCAAAAATTCATTTGAATACCAGAAAGTTAAATCAAAGTTGATCTATTAATATTATCTTCTATTATGTGCGGATCTTACAAACTTGCAGGAGGATGTGCATGAGAAATTGATAAAGTTGAAAGTGTGCCAAGATGGGTTACAGAAAACGCTGGGCTGTATGAAAGGTCATTTAGTGACTGTTCTGTGCACTTAATCCCTTTGCCTTTATTTCTATGTCTCTAGTATAAGCCTTGTTTAAACAAATCAGAACCAGGAAATGATGATTCTCATGTCAGCTGCCATCAGCCAGAGGTACTTTGGAAAATAATAACTCTACTTTTCAGTGGTGGGAAAAAAACATAAGTGTAGAATTATAATCATTATAAACCATTGTAACTGTGGTCCTTTACTTGGTTTTTCCAAGATACACGGAGTCCTTTATCTCTCATTCCTACTATTTAATTCGAATTTTATCCATTGAGTAGTTCGCTGAAATTCAATGACTATAAACATTGTTCTAAAAGGAAGAGAACTTATTTAAAGTGCAAATTAAAAGAATTTTTGAGTTTTAGAGTTAACCTGAAAGATGCCATTAATCTTCCAATGGAGTAGGTTTTAGTAGAAGGCACTAATGAAATTTTTCACACTGTAATTCATCTGTGTTCTTTCCATTAAAAAATAAAACATTCTAGAACTTGAATTTAAGCATTCCATGATCCTCTTAGTTTGGAAAAAAAAGTGATTAAACAGAATATTGACTCCTGGGGCATTGTGTTTCTGATATTTGATATACAGCTATAAATGAAGCAGCAGGAGATTATATAAATAAGAGAAATTTGATTTCATAAGACATCTAAAAATGTGCAATAAAGGTTCTTGCCTTTATATTGGATTCTGCAAATCATTTATTGAAAGTATTTATTAAGTCTGTTATATATCAAGATGGTGTGGTATTCCCATTTCTTTCAGAAATTTCAATAAATTTTCAGTTTATTGTGATCCATACA
>SJYC01021018.1:0-10659 GCA_006408675.1 Madoqua kirkii
AAAAGACATAATAGCAAATCAACTTATAAATAGCTTAGCTATTATGGTTTTATGAAAAGATTTTTATTTCAATTAATTGTAAATCACACCGAAATTTTAGAGAAAATTTGAGGACCTTGCCACAATATAAAAACATATTTTATTAAATACTTATTTTATTTACAATATACGGAAGACAATTTACATAAAACAAATCAGTCTAAACATCAGATATAAGTTAATGTACATAAATTTAGATCGTTAGTATGTTCAAGAATCTTGAAAACTATACTCAGCAGTTTTGCAAAGAAGTTGTTTGTTATGGAGAAATGGAAGAGTGACAATGCAAATATCATTAGATGGTGAAGTGAATAAAGATGATCTCAGAAAACAATTGTGCACATATATGCCTGTATCATTCACATATATGGCAGTACCTGTATATCAGTATTGTTCTAAGCAAATTATAAACATTGAGTTATTTCATTCTTATAACAATCTTAGGAGTAAGGTATCATTAGAATCCCTGTTTTAATAGATGAGGAATCTTGGGCAGAGAAATTAATTTCTGAAGGTCAGGATATCTACTCAATACAAAGAAGTTTTAGTCAGAGACTTTGGTAAAACTTGATACCCCAGATTTCTTCATGTGACTATGATGCTTTACAGAATCTTCACTTTGGTCGCTTAAGTGATCCACCAGTTTCTTTTAAGTCCGATAACACAAGCTGACCTGTAAAATGAGAAGATTTCTAACATAAGAATTCTGAAGATCCTACCACCCTGAGCTCTAATCCTAATATAACTTCCCTGACTTAATTCAAGTTTCTGTAATATATGGATTATAAAGTTGACTGAATACTTTAAGTACTGTGTCTAATGGTATGCTCCCAAGTCATCCCCACTCAGGGGATAAAAATTCCATCTGATATAACTCCTTTCAATTTTTTTTTTTCTCCTGTTAAAGTCTGGCACTTCTTTCTTTTCTTCAGTATTCATTTAGTGCTACATTTTCTCAGCCACACGTTTTTAGTTAGAGATCAGCTTAGATAAGCCTTTAAAATATTCATTAATTAGCTGTTTTTTTTTCCTCATATGCACGCATTTTTGAAATCATATGTAGAACATTCAAAGATGAAAAGAGAACTTCAAATTAATGATTTTCTAATGATAACACTTCTATGACCATGGGATGTTTTAGTATAAAATGCTTTGCCTGGCACTCCATAACAACTGCCACACAAGTAAATCTTGATTATATTCTCAAAGGAATCTCATTTCATAATTTTTAATTCCTAGCAGTTATAACATGAATATATGTCCAAAAAAAAGTCTTACAATGCAGAGGAAATTCCTAGCATTTATTCAGATGCAGGTATATTAAAATGAAGTTGCGAGACTCAGACTATGTCTGATTAATTCTTTTTCACCTGCATTTGTATTTACTAACTCTTCCTTCATCCCTAATCTCTGCAAAACACACATATTTTATGAATGGACTAAAAAGTACTTGGTTTGAAATCTACTTCCCTTTCATACAGGCTATGTGGTATTAGGCAAGTTCTTTAACTTCTCTGTGCTTCAGTTTCCAACTATATAAAAGGAATAATAACCCTCAAAAGGGATGCTTGCAAGGATTGAATAACTTAATACAGATAAAATACTTAGAGTACTTTGCACATAAAAGACTTACTATGTTTAGTCATTGTCATTTTGTAAAGATTAAACCAGGCATGCTGCAGTTTAATGTCATCAAGTAAAACACTTATTTTTAATGACATACTTAATCATAAAATCAATACATGTTCATTATTGAAAACATAAAAATACACAGGGAATATAAAATTTCCTCTAGTTATATGCATATATGACATGTATGATGTACAAACATGTAACTGCTATATATACTTTCTAAGTAAATACAGCTCTGAGATTTGGTTCAACGTTATAAACTGAGTACTGGCATGTACTTCCCCTTCTCTTATGTTTTTTGTCCCCAATTCTATTGTTTTGGTGATGCCATCCAACCATGTCATTTTCTGTCATCCCCTTCTCCTCCTGCTCTCAGTCTTTCCCAGTATCAGGGTCTTTTCCAGTGAGTCAATGCTTTGCATCATGTGGCCAAAGTATTGGAGCTTCAGCTTCAGCATCAGTCCTTCCAATGAAGATTCAGGACTGATCTCCTCTAGGACTGTCTCTTATACACATCTTGTATGATGTACAAACATGTAACTGCTATATATACTTTCTAAGTAAATACAGCTCTGAGATTTGGTTCAACGTTATAAACTGAGTACTGGCATGTACTTCCCCTTCTCTTATGTTTTTTGTCCCCAAATATCTCAAAATAATTGCAAAAAATGCATTTATATTTAATAATCTACAGAAATGTGTGCCAAGAGCTATTATGGTGAGTTATTATAAATAGAAATAAAAAGGGCTGAAAACATAGAAGAAAAGCATAGCCCTCTATGCGGTATACACAGAAAACCTATTGAAAATGAGGGACTATAAGCATAAAAAATTAAACATAAGAAATCAACAAATATATAGACAAGATGGATCATGAAGTAAATTCTGTGTACAGAATAGACTATACCTCTATAGTCCTGATGCTATCACTAACCAAAGAAGCAGCAGGCCCCAGAGGCATTTGATCCTGAGACCTGTATGGACAAAGGAAATTACTTCTCAGGTGTGAGAGACAAGCTTTGGTCACAGATAGTCCATGAACAGAAAGCCCTACAAAGGAGAGAAATACTTGACTTCTTCCAATATCAAGCCAAGATATGGTCATTTTAGAATCTGAAGGAATCTTAAGTGCTAGTATGTTTGCATCTAAGAACTGTAAAGCAAAGCCTGTAGGTCACAAGGCCAACACCATCATTACAAGGAGCCCGTAAGCATCCATCCCATTTATGATGTGGAATGTTTTTCAGTCAGGAAGTCATGTCTGACTTGTTACGACTCCATAAACTGCAGCATACCAGGCTGCCCTGTCTTTCACTATCTCCCTGACTTTGCTCAAACTCATGTCCATTGAGGCAGTGACGCCATAAAACTATCTTGTCCACTGTCATTTCTTTCTTCTCCTGCCTTCAATCTTTCCCAGCATCAGAATTTTTTCTAATGAGTTGGCTCTTCACATCAGGTGGCCAAAGTATTGGAGCTTCAGCATCAGTCCTTCCAATGAATATGCAGAACTGATTTCCTTTAGGATTGATGGGTTTGATCTCCTTTCAGTCCAATGGATTCTCAAGCATCTTCTCCAACACCACAGTTCAAAAGCACTAATTCTTCAACACTCGGCCTTTTTATGGTTCAACTCTCACAACCATAAATGACTATTGGAAAAAACATAGCTTTGACTATATGGATCTTGTTGGCAAACAATGTATCTGCTTTTCAATGTGCTGTCTAGGTTGATCATAGCTTTTCTTCCAAAGAGCAAGCATCTTTTATTTTCATGGCTGCAGTCACCATCAGCAGTGATTTTGGAGCCTCGAAATATAAAGTCTGTCACTGTTTCCATTGTTTCACTATCTATTTGCCATGAAGTGATGAGATTGGATGCCATGATCTTCATTTTTTTGAACGTTGAGTTTTAAGCCAGCTTTTTCACTCTCCTCTTTCACCTTCATCAAGAGGGTCTATAGCTCCTCTTTGTTTTCTGCCCTAATGGTGGTGTCATCTTCATATCTGAGATTATTGACATTTCTCCCAGCAATCTTGATTCCAACTTGTGCTTCATCCAGCCTGGCATTTCTCATAACGTACTGTGCATGTAAGTTAAATAAGCAGGGTGACAATATGCAGCCATGGTGTACTCCTCTCCTAGTTTTGAACCAGTCCGTTGTTCCATGTCTGGTTCTAATTGTTGCTTCTTTACCTGCATACAGATCTCTCCAGAGGCAGATTAGATGATGTTGTATTCCCAAATCTTTAATAATTTTCCACAGTTTGTTGTGACCCTCACAGTCAAAGGCTTTAGCATAGTCCATGAAGCAGAAGTAGATGTTTTTTTTCTGGAATTCTTTTGCTTTTTCTATTGTCCAACAGATGTTGGAAATTTAATCTCTAGTTCCTCTGCCTTTTTAAAATCCAGGTTGAAAATCTGGAAGTTCTCAGTTCACATACTATTGAAGCCTAGCTTGGAGAATTTTGACCATTACTTTGCTAGCATGTGAGAAGAATGCAGTTGTGCTATAGTCTGAACATTCTTTGGCATTGTTCCTCTTTTGAATGGGAATGAAAGCTGACCTTTTCCAGTCCTGTGACCACTGCTGAGTTTTCCAATTTTGCTGGCATACTGAGTGCAGCACTTTCACAGCATCATCTTTTAGGATTTGAAATAGCTCAGCTGGAATTCCATCACCTTCACTAGCTTTGTTCATAGTGATGCTTCCTAATGTCCACTTGACTTGAGGATATCTGGCTCTAGGTGGGTGATCACATCATTATGGTTATCTGAGTCATCAATATCTTTTTTGTATAGTTCTGTGTATTCTTGCCACCTCTTCTTAGTATCTTCTGCTTCTGTTAGGTCCATACCATTTCTGTCCTTTATTGTAGCCATCTTTGCATGAAATATTCCCTTGGAATACACTGAAGTGATCTCCAGTCTTTCCCATTCTGTTCTTTTCCTCTATTTCTTTGCATTGATCACTTAGGAAGGTTTTCTCATCTCTCCTTGCTATTCTTTAGAACACTGCATTCAGATGGATATATCTTTCCCTTTCTCCATTGATTTTCACTTCTCTTTTCTCAGCTATTTATAAGGCCTCCTCAGACAACCATTTTGCCTTTTCGCATTTCTTTTTCTTGGGGATGGTCTTTATCACTGCCTCCTGTATAGTGTCACAAACCTCCACCCATACTTCTTCAGGCACTCTGTCTATCAGATCTGATCCCTTGAATCTATTTATTACCTCCTCAAGAACAATCTATGACTCTCTTGTTGACTATGAAGGCTACTCCATTCCTTCTAAGGGATTCTTGCCCTCAGTAGTAGATATAACGGGCATTTGAATTAAATTCCTCCATTCCTTTTCATTTTGGCTCACTGATTCCTAAGATGTCAATGTTCACTCTTGCCACCTCCTGTTTGACCACTTCCAGTTCACCTTGATTCATGGCACTAACATTCCAGGTTCCTATGGTTCTTTACAGCATTGGGCTTTACTTCCACCATTAGACACAACCACAACTGGGCATTGTTTCTGCTTTGGCTCAGCCTCTCATTCTTTCTATAGTTATTTCTTCACTCTTCCCCAATAGTATATTGGACAGCTACCAACCTGGTGTGCTCATGTTTCAGTATCATATCTTTTTGCCTTTTCATACTGTTCACAGGATTCTCAAGGCAAGAATAGTGAAGTGTTTTGCCATTCCCTTCCCCAGTGGACCACACTTTGTCAGGCCCTAACTAGCAGGGACATGTCATTTAACCACTCCATGTAGCTAAATGACATGCCCAGAGTCCTGGTTGTCCCTCTGCTGCCCTTGTTGAGCATGTAAAGAGGCAACCTCCCTGTTGGAGTGGCTGGGAAAAGGGTACAGGGGAGATTGAAACCAATGTTGGTGGACACCCAGGAGCACAGGGCACCCTGGTCTCTCTACTACCACTGGTGATCCTGGAGTCTATCTACTGCCCAGGAGTAGAAGTACCCCTCCAGCCTCACTGCTGCTGCTGCCCACCCTGGAGCTGATTCATTTTTGGGATAATCCATTTTTGAACACTTTAATACACTTTAAAGGAAATCAATTGAAATATGTATGATAACCAGTTGAGTTCATCATTCATAACTGTAAGTATTGTTGACTGTTGACTTGAAAAGTTGCACAACATGAATGTTTCCAGTTAAGTTTTATTGGGGGAAGAGTGAGGAGTGCAGCCTGAGAGATAGCACCTTAGATAGCTCTAAGAAACTGCTCCAAAGTGACAAGGGAAGATCAGTATGCATGTGATTTTGGTAAAGAGGAAGTACGTGCAATAAGAACATTATTTTTCCAGAAGGTTTCTGTTCGCCTCCTGAAAATTTCTGCTAGGCATGAGGAATAGTTGTCACCATGATGGATTTTCATGCTTTTCTAGATATGAGGAGATACAAGAATTGGGCTCATAAAATTGGCTCCTGAAAATATCTACGTGAAGACCTGTTGTGCCCCAAGAGTTCTTCAGCCCCAACCACAGAGTGCCTCATTTCTGCTTTCCACCTTGTACTCCTTTCAGGAGGTGTTTAAAATCAGCAGCAACTCTACAGCACATGACAATCCTTGTAGATGACAAGGGCCAATTTGTGGTTGACACAGCTCCCTCGTGATCATAAATTAGATCATGTTTTGGGAGGCATTCTGTGATCATTTTGTCCCATTGTGCTAAAAAGGCTTTTTCGTAGGTCTGGCAGATTTTGATGATAGGCCACTCAATGTGCTATTGCTAGACCAGGTTTTATCAACAGCAACCAAAGGGCTCTGGGCCACCTGTTTTATTAATCTGTATGTTCCAGAATAAATTTCCTCTTGTTATATCTTTCCATATCTAGAGTTACACTATTATAACCATTGATCTCATATGAAATTATATATTTCGTAAGAGGTTCAGTCACACATTTGGTAATGCAAGAAACAACAATCTTGTAAAACAGACAAAGTACAAATAGAATTCTTGGCAGTATTATTAAAGTCATAAGTAAGAATTAAGCTAAGAACTTCCATTATATGCAGCCCAATATATCCACAGGTTGTTTATTTTAGTCTCTTCTGTAACAATCTTTATTTTTCAAGGAAATCATATTACTATATTAACACTGTTCTTAAGGCTCTGAGCTCAATTTTCTAGTGTTGCTAGGGTGGTTATCCTTAGTATAATTTAATTGTTCCCAAGATAAAGGGGCTTTAAATCTTAAATGATCACAGGATGGTATTAACCACATAAATCCATCCCATAATTGTGGGAGATTTTATTCATTTGCTGATTTTTCTTTTTGTTGTTGTTGCTCTGAGTACTTTAGAGGAAAATTCACATTTATGTCCTGGGCTAAAGCAGTTATTATTAATTAGCCACATGAGAGGATCCTATCTAGTAACATCAAGAATAGCCTGAAGAGGACTGATTTTTCTTTCTTCTAAAGTAAATTTCCTAAAGAACATCCAATTATAGCCTTAGAGTGGAGAAATTCACCAAAGTAACCTAGAAGCACTGGGCATAGGTAATTAGCCAGAAATCCAACAATTGGATTAATTTTTGAAACTAGCATACGAACACGCCCATGATAGAAAACATTTAATTTATATACAAAGCTCTAAAATGTCAAGAAAACATAAATGACCATGTGAGTCAGGTCCAAAATCTTGGTCTACCTATTTACTTCTAATGGTTTTCGTCTTCTCCTAGAGTGAGTGTAGTTTCTCCTCTGTTTGAGCATTGTATGGTGATTTTAAGTCAGCAATCTCTCAAAGACCAGTCTGGTGTAGGGACCCTTGGAAGCAGGAATTAATCCAAGAGTCGGTTTCCCTTCAGTTTGACAATGCCTAAGATAGTTAAGAGTAAGTACCTGATAAAGGTCCATCCATCCAGATTGGAGATAGTCCTTTAAAGTATGTCTTTTTCACTATAAATGATCTCCTGGTTGTAGATCATGGGACATTTGATTTTTATTCAAAGATAGATTACTGAGATATGCTTCAGAAACAAGCTTAGTGTCCTTTAATAATTCAGTTAAACTTTATATTAACAGCAAGGAACTATCTGGTAAGTGAGTCAGTACAGATTTCCATTAACAAAACGTGGATTTAGCATTTATTGAAACAACTTTTCTCTCTAAAATTACCCTAATTTCTACCAAATATATCCAAATTAAGATTAATTTGTTTGTAAAATATGTCTAATCTGTAAAAATTTGGCCTGATAATTTATATAGTTGATCATATAAGCTTTTTGTTTTGTTGAAACTTTTGAAAGGAGTATCAGACTAAACTTTTAAAAGACCTCTCAAGGCTAGGAAAGTCATGCCAAAGACTTATTACAGATTTCACCTTATAGATACAGGTGAATTCCTCCCTCTTAAAATCCCCAAAATACCTTGAGCTTTCTGTATCATTTAGTGAGTTGCCTTCCTGATTTATTTGATAAAGCTGCTGAGAACTTGAGTTTGCAGTCTCTGAAGGGATCAGATAGAAAGAAAAGGTAAATGTTTCAGTTCTGCTTCAGTTCAGTTCAGTCATTCAGTCATGTCTGAACCTCCGTGACCCCATGGACTGCAGCACGCCAGGCTTCCCTGTCCATCACCAACTCCCAGAGTTCACTCAAACTCATGTCTATTGTTTTGGTGATGCCATCCAACCATGTCATTTTCTGTCATCCCCTTCTCCTCCTGCTCTCAGTCTTTCCCAGTATCAGGGTCTTTTCCAGTGAGTCAATGCTTTGCATCATGTGGCCAAAGTATTGGAGCTTCAGCTTCAGCATCAGTCCTTCCAATGAAGATTCAGGACTGATCTCCTCTAGGATGGACTGGGTGGATCTCCTTGCAGTCCAAGGACTCTCAGTTCTGCTGGTAAAAATAGAATTTACCAAATTATTGTACATCATAATTAGTCTGAGGGAAAGGTTTTCCTTATATCTGGAAAACACAGATATAAACCAATATTTTTTTCAAATGGAAAACACATTTAAACAATAATTTTCCAAATTCATAACCATATGTAACATTTCACTCAGTTTTATGTAATGCTTTTGTAACAGCTTATGAAGCCATCAGGTTTCTTACTAGGATTCTTTAATTTCTTACCCAGTTCAACATTATGTTCTGAAAGTCAGAAACTTATTTTTATTCAAAAGTTCTTCTTGTTAATCTTCTTGAAGAGGAAGCATTTTTGCAAGGGCATTAAAATAAAGTTATAACTGTCTATAATGACAAGCCTTTAAGAAGCCATATTTAAATCTGATTACAATACAACTCACAAAGGAACTTGGTTACTGCTGTGTCACACAACACTAAGATAATACCTAGAATTATGACATAACATTTTACCAGGGCATGTCAAGTTTTTAGGAATTTTATATAATTCCTAAACTGTCATTACTAAGCATTTACTTTGCAATATACTTGTGAAGATTACTCAGTTGACAATACTTCCTAAGTTAATATACCAAATTAACCTAATTAATAACTCTTTGGGAGATGTTTCAGGGGACTTTTGAAGCACCTCAAAGTTAGCTAGAGATCAAATAACCTCATTAAATTTTGATTTAGGAAGTTTTGTCAATAAACATTGGAGAAGGAAATGGCAATAACTATCAAAAAGGTTTAGAAAAACCAGTCACATAGGATCATAGGTCACTGTGAAACAATAGTTATTCACTTAGCCAACTAACAATAAAATATTTCAAAGGCAAATATAAAGCAGATCACTTAAAAGATAAAGAACTTAAAATCTGTTATCAAAAGTGGTTCAACATCTTAAGAAAACTGGCCCTCTTAACAAAGAGAAAATCGAATTCAACTTTTGTACCAGCTAACTTTTAAAATATATTTATTTAGTTAAATTTATTTTAAACTTAGTATTGACCATACACAAAACTCTTTTCTCACGGTTGACTTTCCACAAACTTTTATAACTTTCCATATCCATTATTTTCCATTCAGAAACAGTCACTTGTAAATCAGATCTACATCCTTTCCCTTAATACAATTACATTCCTTATGCCTTCTTTTTTTTTTTTTAATACTTTATTCTACTTTACAATACTGTATTGGTTTTGCCATACATTGACATGAATCAGCCACTGAAAACACACATCCTACTTTCCTTAAGTAACTGTGCTTTGTCCTTTATATTAGCATTCTGTAGACTGGTGAACACGAATACCAGTGACAATTTCTAGAAACATTTTCTCATAGAGAACATCTCAGGATGGCACCAAATATCTTAATAGTCCAATATATCTAGTTTCTCTGTAAGAGGAAGCCAGTGTTCAGTAATTAATCTTTCGTTATCTTACTATATTTGGCAGTGACCTAGCTCTTCCGTCGGAGAAGGCGATGGCAGCCCACTCTAGTACTCTTGCCTGGGAAATCCCATGGACAGAGGAGCCGGATAGGCAGCAGACTATGGGGTCGCTAAGAGTCGGACACGATTGAGCTACTTCACTTTCACTTTTTACTTTCATGCATTGGAAAGGAAATGGCAACGCACTCCAGTGTTCTTGCCTGGAGAATCCCAGGGACAGGGGAGCCTGGTGGGCTGCATTCTATGGAGTTGCACAGAGTCGGACATGACTGAAATGACTTAGCAGTAGCAGTAACTCTTCAACAAACTTCCATCACTTTATCTCTCACAGCCCCAAAAATTCAAGTTACCAAAATCCAGAGAGACTATTTTAGATAGACATTCCTAAGCATAATTATTCTTAATAGAGTTTATCTAAAAGCTCTTATGTCATTTACATTTTCTTTCCTTAAAAGTTTCTTCACATCAAGTTACTTTCTTTGCTGACAAATTAGTAGCAGTTATAACAAGGTTTTGTTTAATTTATATTAAACCTAGGCACAATGAAAATATTATGCATAATGTTGATGACTCTAAGGCATGCCTATATTAATTAGATCAACCAACAAACATTAATACCAGGTATTAATTTAATATTGAATATTTCTCAGTTTATGTGAACCTAAAATC
>SJYC01021022.1:0-39302 GCA_006408675.1 Madoqua kirkii
TTTTATTTGAATCATTTTGACTGAATCATGAACTGCCATAATGTATGAAATTTCTGAAGATCTCAACTGCTTTAAAAGGAAATTTAATAATTTGTCTTTGATCATTGTGAATAAATCAATGCATTTCAGAACTGACATAGTAATATTCAAAGTTCTACTTATATAACAGTGGAGTAAAAATAATTTTAAAAGAATAGGGAGAAAGAGAGGAATGAAAAAGAAAAAAATGGAGATAGGGTAACAGAAAGGGAAATAGATAAAAACAAAGTAAAAAGTTAAAGGAATTTAGAGAGGGGTACATACGAGGCGAGAAAAGGAGAGAATATGTGGACAATATGTGTGTGTTCAGCAAATTAGAAAACTAAATAGGCAAAGTTCTCAATTTAATCTTTACATTTTACCTTCTTTGTGTTCTTCTCTAATATAACAGTCCAAATGGAGACTTAAAATTAATGCTATAAATATAGCCTTTTAATACAGTGTTACATTGTGCAGATTATCACATTAGGTCTTTCTAATGAGTCAACAAAATTTCTCCATTGCCCTCTAATACTCTAAAATTAAGAAATTTAATAATAATTAATAATAAATATATGCACTTTAATGGAGAAAGAGTTAGTTGTACAACTTTCATGATGCCAGGATTTGCATTTAGCTTAAAGTGTGAGGCAGCATGTTTGTGGTATGAGATCTTGATAATAGTATTTCTCCTTTAGAGGAGAGACATGTTGAAGTTGACTGATAGTCACATTAACTACAGAGACAGAGCTTTTGGTCCAGGCATAAGATTCGGCATCATGTTGATAACGCAATTTTTCTCTTTCTCCTCCTTTCTCTCTCCAACTCTAACTCTGCCTTTCTATCTCTGCCACTCTGAATCTGTCTCTCTCATTCTTTCAGACTTTAAAATTACTAAAATAAAATCTAACCATTAAATTCAATAGAATTAAGTATTTACATTTACTATTCTGTGTCTGAAACTATTAAGTGTAGCTGTAAATATTTTTTTAATCCTGCTTCACTTGTGAAATTTATTTTAATGCTGTAAGTATTAGCTAAATTAGCCTTAAAATGTGTTTTGCCACAGTTATTTAGTATTGTGGATGCTATATATTGTAGGATTTAAAATGCCAAATGATAAAAATAATAGACGTATTATTGATGAGAAAGTAATATTTAATCACAGAAAACTCAAAAATGTTAAAAACTAGCTGATTAGTACCTTGTTTTGTGACCTACCTATCATAAAGCATTGCCGTCCTATGACCTTATCATTGTACTCTGATATAGTTTTCTATTAATGTACATACCTGCAAAGTTTATTTTTTCCCAAGAATAATTTTTGAATTTTAGGAATCTCCAAAATAACACAGTCAAGAAGAAAATTTGGAAAACATACAGAAGTATCTTCAAGTCATTTGATACCCCACTAATCTCCCAAATGTAATGATATAGTCCTCTAATTGAGTTTTCTATGCAAATGTCATATGTGGAGATGGGCTTCTGCATCTATTTCTTACATATCTAAGAGGTTTTTTTCTTGTTACTAGAATTCTGAAGTACATAGATAAAAACCATGAAAATAATACTTGTTCAATATCAGCATTTGAATGAATGGGAAGAAGCAGAAATGGTGTTTTATTGTTAAATGGAAAACATTGAGAAGAATTAATACTCAACCAAGTTTAAAGTATAGTCAATAATGTGGATGGTAACAGATACAAACCTTGGATTCTTAGTTTACTGTTTTGTTGGTGGTGGTGGTTGGTGGTGGTTGGTGATGTTTGATTTAAAGATACCATTTTGTAAATGAAGCAGATGTGGCAAATGTTCTTTGTTGTTCTTCACTTTCATTACATCCCAGAATTTTCCCAGGCTCAGTATGCTGTTTAGAACTTTCTCCCCTCCCATATTCCACTTTCTTTGTATCCCCCCATCTACATATACTTCATAAGTCCACATAACTTTTTAATATGAACTGTAACAAAAGCTACAGATATCTGACTCCTTTGTAGCCTGAGGGCTGGTAAAACAGTTATGTGGGCTGAGTTGAGGGAGCAGACCCATCGAAGGAGAACTGTATGCCAAGCTAATGTTTTAAAATCAGTAGTTTTAACCTGAGTTTCATTTTATTAGACTGATTTAAAGCCAGATCCCATCTCAGCCAGCTCCAGTCTTTCCCTTTCTTTCCCTTTTCAGAGAGCCTTTATGATCTAAAAAACGTCTTGGTCCAATATTTGTGAATTCTATTAGTGAAGGCATTCTTGCACTTATGTCAAGTTATACTGCATATAAATGGAGGATAAAAGGATTACCAGATTATAAATCAAATGAGAGTTTCTGGCAATATAAATCTCAGCTATGTCAGACTCCTGTGTTAATGGAACTGCAGAATTCCATTGGCCAGTAAGAATTTAAACTTTGTGTTAGAGACCTTGCTAAATTTTCACAGGAGTGCCTAAGCAAAGCACTAAAAGGTAAAATGGGAGGTTTGCAAGCAAATTTGTGTCAGGTCTTAAAACTGTTTTTTAAGATAGTGTCAAAAGTATTATTGGCATTTGAAAATGCATTATAACATCCATATTATACAATTCTAAGACTTGGTCCTTATCAGCACTTAAATCACTCAAATAATGCAGCCAAACTGTGTTAAATGCAAAATAGATAATATATTTAACTTTGATATAAATGATGTGATTTGACTAGTGGATTATAATCCAATAAAATAGTGTCTGGGTCAGTGAAATGCTAGAACTACTTATATTCAACCTAATCAATTGATTCAGTCAAATAACTCTGGTGAAATTTGTGTTTATGATTATGCATTTTTTATAAACTCATAAGTACAAAATCAGCTGGTTGGAATTAACATGGGTTAAACAATTGTGTTTGGTTACATAATAATTAGCATTATCTCTGTGTATGTGTGTATGTATACATAATATGACATGCAGGGAATATTAACTTGGCTCGTTAAAAGTATTATTTAATATGTGGTGATTATATATGGGAATGGAGTTTTAGGTAGTGAAAGCATTCTTTTTACATGGCAACTTTAAAACATCAATATAGTTTAGATGTATTCTGTATGCTGAGTATTGATTCCTTCATGAGACTAATATTTGAGCATCAAGAAATTAACACAGAAATGTATCAAGTGTGGAGTTATAAAGCATTATAAGGTATCAGGTCTGCCTGTGAAAAGGGAGGGGCAGATGATTGATATTGCCTTCAATAGGCATTGAAGGAATTATTCTTTCCATGTAAGCAGTGATGATCAGAAACAATGTTTCTTCTACTCAACTTTTTCATCTGGATTTCCTCTATGGCTAAGAATGTGACAGACTACTGTTGATTAGCAAGAGGTTAGTCCATGTTTTTTTCATTTTGTCTTAAAATATTTCTGCTTTTACTTTCCCTCTGATTCTTGATGCTAGACAGAATGGAGAGGTTCCATATCATATGTCTGTCCAAGATGTAAGATATAGACCAGATCTTTTAGTGCTTAAGAACGGCATTACTATTGTCAAAAATTCATTTATCTCAGAATCTTTGCTGACTCTTTGCCTCACAATATTCTGTAATTTTTTAAAAGCTTGTTTTAAAATCTGGGCAGAAAGCATTCATTTCTTTAGGTCCTACAATGAGTTGTGGATGTAAAATGCTTTCAAAGAAGAAACTCCCTCTGACTTAGT
Organism: Madoqua kirkii; assembly: GCA_006408675.1. NCBI lineage: Eukaryota > Metazoa > Chordata > Mammalia > Artiodactyla > Bovidae > Madoqua > Madoqua kirkii. Next base: position 3,696 of record SJYC01021022.1, read on the forward strand.
ATTCTTCTACATTATCCTAAGTCCCAGAAGACTGGATGTTTCAAAATGATTTCTGTAAACACAATGAATGTATAAATGTAGATTATATTTTAGCAGACTTTAAGTGCAACTTTTGGTATGGACTTTTAAGAGTACATCAGACATTGAAATTGGGGAAAATATTGTAAGCCAAGGAAAAAAGACTATGCAACAGCATGGTGGTAGGTGCCAAATTATGGAAGACTGTACTATATGGAGGAACCATCATGTGGATGGAACAGAAAGGGATATGTTACAATTGGTATGGTAGTTTACCGAGCCGAATCTGGAAATGATACAAAATGGGCAACTGAGGAACTTGACTCAGAAAGAGCAATCTGTCAGTTATTGCAAGAATTAAAAAAAAAAAAAAAAAAAAAGCCTGACAGTTGGAGTGCAGATACAAAGCAGATTTTGAAATTATTTTAAGAGGAACTGAGAGTGATGCTTTCACTGTTGTTCTGTACTGTTATTTGTCTGTTGATGTGAGAATGCATGACATAGATTTTTGAGGAGCAGCAGAAGATAAAGCTGGAGAGCAAAATCTGTTTGATACCTGAGGCTTTCAAAGCTCTAGAGAGATATGCAGGCTTTTACTTCTGATTTAGATAGAAACTTGGAAGGAGCTTTGAAACACATTGAAATGGAGGGCGAACTGGGGTTTAGGAAGATAACTCTGTGGACAGGTTATGTGTAACAGAGTGAAACTGAGTAGGACCCTGTGGGGCCTTCCTGGGGGCAGAAATCCAGTGTTCTCCTTATCTTGTTTGTTTAAAAAAAAAAAAAACTTTGGCCTCCTAGGCCTTCCCTGAGTTCCAAAGAGCAAATTTAATCAGAAAAGTAAGGAAAATGAAGAAATAAAAACGATCAAGTGGCATATAATAATAGTTATTTAGTCATAAACCCAAAGAGCCTTTTGTTCCACCCCAAGGGCTATAGATAATATTCTGAGCCTTATCCTTGAGTTGTTTTACAGATCCTAGAACCTCACCAGATGGAAGAAAATAACTACGTGCTAATCACAACCACAGCACTAAACCCCAGACTAGTTGGAATTAGAAAATAGATGATGATGTATCACTCTGTTACCTCCCACCAACCAATCAGAAGAACATCTATGAGCTGATCAGGTACCTTGTCTTTAAATATCCTTTCCTGGAAGCCATCAGGGAATTCAGGTCTTTTAGGCATGAGCTGTGGTTCTCCTTACTTGGCCTCATGTTGGGCACTTTGAGAAAAACGCTATACTTTCCTTCATCACAACACAGTATCAGTAGATTGATTTTGTTCTGAATTCCCTGAGTAGATTCAACTTTGGTTCGGTGACAAGAGCTGAAGAATGGAGTAAGGGATGGAAAAAGGCAGTTCTGATCCTAAAAAACAAAGAGCCTGGAGCAGAGTACAAATGGAAGTAAATTTTTTAAAAATTATAATAGTTCTAATAATAAATATCAGAAATTGATTTTATGTATGCCAAGCACTCTGCTGAGTATTACTACTTCATGCTGATTACATAATTTCTTTCTTATAAGAGTCCTCTGAGGTAGATACTATTGTCCCATTTTATTAGCTATAAAACTAAAATAGAAAATGAGTATCTTGCCCAGGATCACAATACCAGCAATAGAGACCTGACAAGTCTGTCCTTTCATTTGTTAGTTTTTCAAAATCACCACACTACAATTCCTACTTAAAAAAAAAAAAATCCAAATTATATTTACAGCTGTGTATTGGGTACTGCTGGAACAGTTTTAGTGTGCTGGTTCACAGCCTTCTCAGACGAATATTGAAACCAACCTCCATACTTGGTAGGTGGCAGGTTTAATAAGCATGAAAACCTGCTTATGAGATTTGGCTTGGGTAGGTGTAAAACTGGTAGATTTTCTCACCTGCCCACGGAATCTTACAGGTTTATATAGAGGCAGTAGCTGAGTTCGGTCAGGTATACCAACCCCAGATGGTCTCAACAAAATATTGTTCACTCAGTGTACATTCCAAGCATAGAGGGAGGGAGTCAGGAAATTTTGATGACCAGATTTAGTTCTTGGCTTAACTGGTGGTCACGTCCTCATTACTTCCTGCAAGACTCCATGTGTTGACTGGCTTTTATAATCTTTATATTTCCTCTTTTGCAATACATCCTGCGTGTTAAGCAAGTGGTTTCACTAGCATGGAGATGGCTCTCTATGGCCACATTGGACACAGATGCCTCAGTAGCAATGCAAAGCATCAATGCAAGCACATGTAAGAGAAAACAAAAATTGAGATGATACTTTTAAAATTAGTGACACCTTTTTTTTTTTTTAACAAGAGCCCTATGAGCAAAACCATTTATTTACTAAATCCCCTACACTTGGGCCCAAGATCACTGAGTGTTCATTTGTGTTTTTATGTGATTTAATAAAGATAACACATTAACGGAAAAGGCAATGGCACCCCACTCCGTACTCTTGCCTGGAAAATCCCATGGACGGAGGAGCCTGGTAGGCTGCAGTCCATGGGGTTGCCAAGAGTTGGACACGACTGAGTGACTTCACTTTCACTTTTCACTTTCATGCATTGGAGAAGGAAATGGCAACCCACTCCAGTGTTCTTGCCTGGAGGATCCCAGAGACAAGGGAGCCTGGTGGGCTACCGTCTATGGGGTCGCATAGAGTCGGACACGACTGAAGCGACTTAGCAGCAGCAGCAGCAGCAACACATTAACAGATCATCACGTATGAACAGCATAACATTTTATTGGCATAATAGTTCAGATGGCTCCTTTTGAAGCATAATAATGTCCAAGGCCATTTTATTTTGGAGGAAAACTTTCTTTTTTTAATTAGAGACATTTCAGTGTTCAAGAACAGGCTTTGTTGGCCATCATTTAAGTCTTTTTGGGTGAATTTATGCACCCCACTCCAGTATTCTTTCCTGAAAAGTCCCGTGGATGGAGGAGCCTGGTGGGCTGCAGTCCATGGGTTGCTAAGAGTCAGACACGACCGAGAGGATTCACTTTCACTTTTCATTTTCTTGCATTGGAGAAGGAGATGGCAACCCACTCCAGTGTTCTTGCCTGGAGAATCCCAGGGACGGCGGAGCCTGGTGGGCTGCCATCTATGGGGTCGCACAGAGTCCGGCACGACTGAAGCGACTTAGCAGCAGCAGCAGCATAAGGGCTATCACGTCCTCCATGTGAATGGAGGGAACAAAGATGGCAGCTAAATGGTTGTACCTGTGGGAAAATGAATGTGCCTACCTGGCCATGAGGAGAAGAAAATTGTCAGCTTTTGGAACTTGGCTTGGTTGAATGTACCGTGCATGTTGGTGATGGTGGGGGAAACAGCACTGCCAGGCAGGAGGCAATGGATTGCAGGCAGGATATGCCAGGCCAAAATGTCTTGTCCTCTCTTTTAATGATGTGTATTCTACTCCACATGTAATGTGTTTTGATAGGTCCAGCCTGTAGCAGGACAGTGCTATATAGTAGAGATTGAACGGTTTCCTTTTCATCCAGGGGTGCCAAGTAATTCATCCATCCTGGCAGTGTCAATTTTAGTAGATAATTCCTTTTCTAGGCATGATGGAACATGGATCCTCAGCAGCATAATATGTTGGTCTTTGGTGAAAGCCAGTACAATACTATTTTCCATGATTTTTATATTTTATGATATTGGGTGCCTCAGCAGAGTCTTCAGTTTGCCATATGGGGCAACAGACCTTGTTGGTTGATCATTCAAATGTATTATCTGAGTGTACTGACAGTACTTCAGTCCACCCTGTTGAGGTGATTTTTTCCTATTAGTGGTTTAATCTGCTGTTTTAATATTGTATTCTGCTTTCCCTATCAATTCTGCCTTTTTTAGATTATAGAGAAGATGGAATCTGTATTTAATGTCATGGCATTGTGGTTTTTTTGCTTTGTCCAGTCTTGCAATCATAACTTTTGAAGTGTTACACTCAGTCACTTCCATTTGATGAGGGTATCCAAACATGATTCTTAGCCTCTCTAATACCCTAAAAATGGCAGCCTGGTTTGTACAATGACAGGGTAAATAAATCTTGGGCTAGGTCAGATTTTGAATTTGTGTAAGCAAACCAGGTTATATTTAGAAACTTCATTTAGAAGGAGTGGGTTGGTATAGTCAATTTGCCAACCTTTCACTGGTTGGGAATTCCAGTGAATGGGCCAAGTCTCCTTTGGAAGTTGCCTTGTGTGTTGTTTAGAACACTCAGGACAGGGAATTCCCTGATGGTCCAATGGTTATGATTTGGCACTTTCATCACTGGGGTCTTGGATTCAATCCCTGCTCAGGGAACTCTCTGGCATGGGTGAAAAAAACCACATACAGAGAGTACATATTGTTACTGCATTAAACAATTCATGCACTTTTAGGATAATCTGGCATGTTTGTCAATATGCCATCATACTGGGTGCTGAAGTGGCTATTTGCTTATGCACCTAAGTTGTTGTATCCACTGAAGTGTCAATTGCTAGGACATCAGCTTCCTGGTGGCCAGGGGGTGTCAGTGTCAGGATAGGGAAAACTGAGGAATGCTCAGACTGTTGCTAACCTAAATGTACCCCATACATCCTGACTCCACAAGAGCCTAATCATGAATCACCTACCCCTTGGCTTCCCATTGTCCCAGCCATAGTGTTAATCTCTTTATAACAGACCAAATGTTAGTGTAAAGGCTTATGAGTGATCTTCAGCCAAACTGCTCTGAGTTCAGCCTATTTGTTGCTGTGGTGTATATTCCTTCCTGAAAGGTTCCACCTGGAGGAGTACTTTGTATGCTGTTAGGAATTGTTGCTCTAGGGGTTTTATTGGATTTTTGTCCCCTTTCAGAGCTGGGACCAAAATTCCTGGAGTATCTCCCTTTTTGTTGTCTCTGCCACAGTGCCTGACTCATACCTTCCAGAGTCACAGACACATCTAATTCAAATGAGAACCTGTATTGGGGGATGTCGAGAGCTTTTTATTAGTGTTTTCACTTTATGGGAGTGGCTTGATGCTTTGGTGTTTGGTCCCATATGTCCCCTTTCATTATCAAGCAGTGTAAGGGATGGAAGGTTCCCTGGTGGTTCAGATGGTAAAGAATCCGCCTGCAATGTCAGAGACCTCAGTTCAATCCCTGGGTTGGGAAGATCCCCTTAGAGGAGGGCATGCAACCCTCTCAGTATTCTTGCCTGGAGAATCCCAATGGACAGAGGAGACTGGTGGGCTAGAGTTCAGGTGATCACAAAGAGTTGGACATGACTGAGGTACTAAGCACAGCATGTAAGAGATGGAGACAGTTCCAGGTGGAGAATAAACGTCCTTTAAAACCCTCAAATCCCTTCAAAGGCTTGGATCTTTTTTTACTCTTTTAGAGGATGGATAGCTCATATCTTATTAAACAGCTTTGGAGACAACACGTCTTAGCTGATAAAATGATTTCTGAAACTTACTGCAGTGTCTGGGCCTTGAATTTTCAGTGGTTTCACCACCCATCTTCCCCACTGAAGCTATTCTAGTGAAGTCTGCATATCTTGCTTCAGAGGCAAGTCTTTCAATTTTTTAATTGTTTCTAATTTCAACTTTTTCAGTCTGTTTTTATTATTATTTATATATATTTTTTCTCTGTCCTGGGCTGTCACCGCTGCGTGCAGGCTTTCTCTAGCTACGTGGACTTCTCATTGCTATATCTTCTCTTGTTGCAGAGCATGAACTCTAGGGTGCGAGGGCTTCAGGAGTTCTGGTGTATAGGCTCAGTAACTGTGACTCATGGGCTCTGGAGCATGGGCTCAGTAGTTGTGGCAAATGATTTAGTTGCCCCGTGGCTTGTGGGATCTTCCTGGACTAGGGATCAAACCTGTGTCCCCTGCATTGGCAGTCAAATTCTTAACGACTGGACCACCAGGGAGGTTTGGGGCAAGTCTTTACATGTTAACATTATATCATCAAGTTTACTGATTTGGTGAAGGAAAACAGAGGCAGGTCACAGGTTACTACCCCATCTAGTGTGGCTGGGCAGGTAACCATGGGGAAGCACTTGAAAGGCCTATTGTTGCCCCTCCAGAGAGAAGGGAAATTTATCTTGTGACTCAGGGTCCAGCAGTGTGCTGAAAAGATACTTGTTCAGTCCAGTACAGCATAGTACGCTCCTGGGACCATGGCCAAAGTATCTAAGGTGGTGGAATATTGAGTACAGACTTATGGATGGTGGAGGGTACGACCTTGTTCAGTTCTTGGGAGTTTACTGTTAATATGTCATGAACCATCTGGTTTGTTTTTCTTTAACCCACTGTTGAAAACACAATGGGAAGGGCATACAATGCTCACTTAGTGCAATTCTTAGTGTCTCCTATTTCTTTATGCCACCCAGACATTTATATTATTTGACAGCTACTGTTCTTCACAGGGGTAGCAGACTTGCTGGTTCCCAGCTGATGTTCCCTCACAGTACTGGTTTGATTACTTTAACCTGGAGTTCAAAGTCACTGATAGAGGTTCATAGGATATCAATGCCAATATGTTCTATGGTACTGGAGAGATTTATAAACCTAATATTTTTGGTGGAGGTGGGGATAAACCCCCAACTTGCAATATCAAAAGGATCTTCCGGATCTAGCTGTTTGCCCTCAATAACCATCAATGTTGCTGAGGGGGCTAGAAAACTCTTGAATGTTACCATATATTAGGGACTATTCAGCTCCAGTGTCAACCAGTCATCATCTTTTGTGAATTTCTGGAGTTCCTGTGAATACTGTGTTCAACATGACATCTCTGCCTCTAGTGGGCCTTACCTAGAGACAGTCTTGGCCTGTAGCCTATACCCAGGGAAAAGGGGAGTGCCCATCCTGCATAGGACTGTATACTTGAGGCCTCTGCTGAAGCAGGTAGGCCATTAAAGATAATAAGGCAGATGGGGAACTGTAAACTACTCTTCTGGTTCTAAAACATTTCTTAAGTTGGCCAGCACAGCACTGGGTTTCAGCCTGTCTGTTCAAGTGGAATCCCCAACAGCATTGAGGTCAAGTTATGTTTGCTTTCGGGTCATTTTTACTGGACCCTTTATAGTCTTTTGAGATGGTTCCTTGGCTTCCTAAGCTCCTTCCCTCTCTCTCCCACAGCTCATTCCTGTTCCCGGAATTTGTTGGTTTTGCCCATATCACCAAAAGATTCAGTTCAGTAAAGTTGATCAGTCGTGTCCGACTCTTTGCAACCCCATGAATCACAGCACGCCAGGCCTCCCTGTTCATCACAATCTCCTGGAGTTCACTCAGTCTCACATCCATCAAATCAGTGATGCCATCCAGCCATCTCATCCTCTGTCATCCCCATCTCCTCCTGCCCCCAATCCCTCCCAGCATCAGAGTCTTTTCCAATGAGTCAGCTCTTTGCATGAGGTAGCCAAAGTACTGGAATTTCAGCTTTAGCATCAGTCCTTCCAATGAATACCCAGGACTAATCTCCTTTAGAATGGACTGATTGGATCTCCTTACAATCCAAGTGAAGTGAAGTCACTCAGTCGTGTCCGACTCTTTGCGACCCCATGGACTGTAGCCTACCAGGCTTTTCAGACCATGAGATTTTCCAGGCAAAAGAGTCTTCTCCAACACCACAGTTCAAAAGCATCAATTCTTCGGTGCTCAGCTTTCTTCACAGTCCAACTCTCACATCCATACACGACCACTGGAAAAACCATAACCTTGACTAGACAGACCTTTGTTGGCAAAATAATGTCTCTGCTTACCCACCATCATAAATATCTTTTCTTGGAACTGGGCTCAGCATTGATATCAGCACCATAGCCCATATCAGGTGTTGGGAGTGGCCTGGAGAATCTTAACTTTCATTTCTGTAGTGAATGTGGCTCAACCAGGGTCTTCAAGAATGGGGTATAATTTGCCTATTTCATTCCCAATGCTATAAGGATTTGTTGTACCTTCTCTAGATTTTCAGAGTCCCACATGCCCAGGGAGATTTCCTTCATTGGGCAAAGCCTTGCTTTAGAAAAGGCTAATACAATCTACCAGGAAGTGAATGTCTTGAATCCCCTGATCTCTTTAAACTCTGTCAGAGTGTAAGGTGTGATGATATTACTTTTTAATTTTTATTTTTTCTTTTTGCCTCCTGCCTGGTTATAGAAATGTCATTGTCCACTTTGTCTCATAGCCACACTAGCTGTGCCTGGATAGTTTCCCTGGCCTTTTGTTGCAACTTGGCACCAATGTCCATAGCTCAGCTAAAATATATTCTGTAATCATGAATATTTCCTCAGTTGAGGGATGCCTGGCTAGCTCAGGATGTGATTTTGCTTTTCTTTATATGAGCTGTTGGGTGGCATGGGGCATTTTGTCCATTTCATCAATCAACATAATAACATTTTATTCTTTTTCATCAACACTCTTTTAAGGATTCAAGTCCCTATCAGGCTTGGTCACAAGCACTCTGACCTTAATTCAAGGCAGCAAGCACTGATCTAGTTTCGCAAAATGGCACACTAAGGTCTGTCTTATCTGCAAGCTAGCAAATAATGGGCAAAAAGAAGGTCGTTCTCCAAGCTCAGCTTTTCAACATTTTAATTTGAGCTCAGCCTCTTCTTGGTCTTTGGTGGCAGGTGGAATGCCCACAATAGAGGCCAACCAGCTGTGCGGCCATTTGTTGATCTTTTGGTCATGGTGCACTGTGCTTCATCCTCAAATAAGCACATTTAACCAGCTGGTTTCTCAGGGTATCCCCAAATCATGCAGTGCTCCACAAGCATCTAACAAGTGGTGCTCCCCTCCCAACATGGGGATTGATTGCCAACTTGGCATTTCCAGGAGACTGCCTCTTTCCTAAAGCCCATTTCTTTGGTCTCTTGGTTGTTTCTTTGATTGTTGCTTCTCAACATTATCAAGAACTTCCTGGCTGAAATCTGAAATTAGCCTCCATACTCAAAGGACAAGCACAAACCAAGAAAGAGGCAGACCATTCTAGATTGGTAGGTAGCAGCCTTAATAAACATGGCGACTTGGAGGTCTATCCATGTGGTGGTAAGATGTTTGAGTAATATTCTATTGTATAAAGGTTCACGTTAAGTGTATCCATTCATTAGTCAATAGGCATTTGGGTTCTTTGCACATTTTGGCTATACTGGGAACATTTGTGTACAGCTATTTGCATGGACATATTTTCATTTCTATGAAAATGATACCTATGAGTGGAAATGCTGGGTTATATGACAAACTATGTTCAAAATTTTTAGGAATTGCCACTGCTACTGCTAAGTCACTTCAGTTGTATCCAACTCTGTGTGACTCCCATAGACGGCAGCCCATCAAGCTCCCCTATCCCTGGAATTCTCCAGGCAAAAATACTGGAGTGGGTTGCCATTTCCTTCTCCAATGCATGAAAATGAAAAGTGAAAGTGAAGTCGCTCAGTCGTGTCCGACTCTTGGCGACCCCATGGACTGCAGCCTACCAAGCTCCTCCGTCCATGGGATTTTCCAGGCAAGAGTACTGGACTGGGGTGCTATTGCCTTCTCCACAGGAACTGCCAAACTGTATTCTAAATTGGTTGCACTGTTTTACATTCTCAGCAATATATGAGAATTCTACTTTTTCTGTTTCTTTGCCAGTATTGCTATTATGGTTTTGATCCAAGAAATCTTAGTAGGTTTGAAGCATTATCCCACTGTGGTATTAATTTGCAGTTTCCTAACAACTAATGATATTGAGCACCTTTTTAGTGATTATTGATCATTTTTAGATTTTCTTTGGAAAAAAAATATTCAAACACTAGACCTATTTTTGAATTAGGTTATTTCTTTTTTATAATTAAATCATAAAGTTACTTTATGTGTTCTAGACACAAGTTCATTATCAGATATGTTATTTATAAATATTTTTTCCCTATGTGTTGTTTTTTTTTTACTTCCTTGATGGCATCACTGAAGTACAAAGGGCTTTTTTTAATTGATAAAATCAACCTTGTCAATATCCTCTTTTTTCACTGGTGCTTTTGGTGTCACATCTACAAAATTGTTGCCTAGCACAAGGTCACAAAGATTTACTTCTGTTTTTTTGTTTGTTTGTTTTTGTTTTATTTAGGACATTTATAGTTTTAGCTTTTATATTTAGTCCTGTGATCTACTTTGAATTAATTTTTCAGTATGATGAGAGATAGTGAGAAAGCTTTTTTTTTTTAAGGTTGTGTGCTCACAACCTGCTAAAAATGTCAGTGATGTTATGATAAAATGTAAGTATGTTACTTTATTCAAGGGCAAGACTTAAAACAGCTAACTAAGTTCCCTATGGAATGTGTACAGTGACCCAGGAATGTGATATTACCCAGAATAAGATTACTCTAAATATTTGATACAGTTGTCGCAAGACCCAGGAATCCAACAGTTTGATGAAGCTCCTGTGCAAATAATATGGTATTCCGAAAACCCACTTTAAGTGAATAAATTCTAGTGAATAGTGGGATTTTAAGTTACTCTGGATATCATTTCTTGAAAAACTTGATAAGAGGGGCTTAGACATCCTACCCTTGAGGATTAACTTTTTACAAAATGAAAAGCAAACAAAAAAAACACTTGAAATACACCAAGTGTACCCTCTGACCACTGAAGCCACTTGCCTTCAGTGGCTATACAGCAAGATTGTAGGCACTGTCATTTTCCCTACACAACAACAGTGTAGGAGCTACTCTGGCTCAGGATTATAGGGAAAATAACTTTAGAGAAAAATGTTCCCAGAGAACTGCAGAACATGCCAGCACAATGTACATTATTTTCATGAAAAAAATCTTTTGGTCAATCCAATTCTGTCATTAAAATGCAATTTTACTATCCAAATATTATAGATGTTTCCTTGCCATTTCCCACTATTCTCCTGACCTCTTTTTCAGTATATGGTCTTCATCAAAGACAACATGCTGAAAAGAGCTGTCTTGACAATGCCATTAGTCTGAAATATGCATGCTATGGATCTCATGCAAAGCAAGTTTATTACTATTACTGACTGTATTTGAGGGATGAGTATGAAAAGAGAAGCAGTCTCTAGAAAGCCCCTCCCCAAAACAAAGTGGTAACAGCATAAATATGAAATTGGGGAAGAAACTTTCATTTATTCAAAAATGTACAACGTAAGTAAAGACAGATGCTGGCCTAAGGGCTGAGCAGGTGTGATCTGTAGTGTACTCTGCCAGTTGTAGGATTAGACAATTGTTAAACTCTTTTCTTCACTGTGAACAGTTTATGTGGAAACTGATTAGGATTTTGTTTCTGAAATTTATCCATTATTTTTAGCCAAAAAATATAAATGTGAGGAGATAAAGCTGACAATTTTTGTCTGTCTCACAGCAGTTGTTTTAAAAATATATAATTATTTGAAACTTGAAAACAGCAGCGTACAGGAAATTGTCATCAAACTGTGAGTTATATTTTTCTTGAAACTCACAAGGCCAAATAATATCAGACGTTGAAAATCCCAGAATAAAAGTAAAGGGAAAATCAGTGGATTTCTTTTTGGCCAAGTCTCAGGATAATAAATCTAAGACAGTGTTTCTCAAAATCACATTGGATGATTTTTAGAAAAATATCTGACAGTTCAGATGGTACTTGAAAGATAAAATAAATGAAAAATATTCCCAGGAAACAGAAAAGGACAAATATAAAATAGACTCAAGGGCAACCTGAAATTATTGCCTTCTGATTTTCTTCAAAACAATACTTTTTTTTTTTTTTGCTGATTATTATAAGAAATAAATGTCAATGAGACAATATGGCAGAAGTTGATTCTGCTAGGTTGGTAAAAATGTGAAGGATATTTTGTCTCTGAAATGTTGACTGAGAGTTTATAAATATGGTTTCTGGACAGATTAGAAACAAATAAGCTTCAGTGTAAGATGTTTCAAGGAATGTTTTATGCTTTCTGGATCTATGAACAATCAGCTATTTAACTAAAAAAAAAAAAAAAAAGTGAAAGTCACTCAGTTGTGTTCGACTCTGCAATCCTATGGACTGTAACCTCCCAGGTTCCTCAGTCCATGGGATGTTCCAGGCCAGAATACTGGAAGGGGAATTGTTCCCTTCTCCAGAGGATCTTCCAAACCCAGCAATCAAACCCAGGTCTCTCACATTGCAGGTGGATTCTTTATCATCTGAGCTGCCAGGGAAACCCAAGAATGCTGGTGTGGGTAGCCTATCCCTTTTCCAGGTGATCTTCCTGACCCAGGAATTGAACCAGGGCCTCCTGCACTGCAGGAGCATTCTTTGCCAACTAAGCTACTCATGTACTATTTTGGGGAAGGGGAGGAAAAATCAGATCTTTAATTCTACTTTTATATTTATTTTAAAAAAGGAATGAGAAATCCCCTTGAGTGTTGTAATATGTACAAAATATTTCCAACAAAAGGGTTTTGTTGTCTGCTTATCAACTTGTGCTATATGTCAGGATAAACTATTTGAAATAATAAGAATGCATTGAGAAGACGTGACCCTAGGCAATCCGAGTGAGGAGAGTGGAAGAAGATAGCACGCTGCTGCTGCTGCTGCTAAGTTGCTTCAGTCGTGTCCAACTCTTTGTGACCCCTTAGACCACAGCCCACCAGGCTCCCCCATCCCTGGGATTCTCCAGGCAAGAACACTGGAGTGGGTTGCCATTGCCTTCTGAAAAGATATTAAATTATATTTCCTCTGTCGTTGACAGTTATATATTCAATTTCTACATCAATGTTTACTATATCATCAGAACAATGTATTATATCAATAATTCTAGGATGGTTGGTATAATCATAGTACTATCACTCTGATGTCATCTTAGACTCTGGCAAAGAGCCACATATGCATGAAAGTTTAGCTCCTGAGAAACAGTTCTTGTATTTTTTTTTTTTACAATTAGTGATTAATATTAAGTCAAACTAAAGAAACAATGCATTTGAAGAAGTGGAGGTCATTTTCCAACTATTACTTCATAGTGTACACTGGCATTGTGCCAGGGGACAGAAGGGAAGGTCCGGTAATAAAGTATGTTTTAATAAATTATTAATTTTCATAGCCAGGCTAAAGATTTAGAAGGGGGATGGCATTTTCGAACCAGGGCACAGGCTTATTGAGGTTAAATCTCTTTTTCTTTTGCCCAACATTGCAATATGGATGAGCTTTAGCTCTAGCTTATCGTAACTGCACTGCACAATCAATATTTAAATCCTAAAAGATCAGCAATAATGGATGCAAACTGAACAGATCAATATTTAGCCTTTTGTGGACTATAACGTTTATCTTAGCCCCAATTACTCTATGGCATAGGGGTTGATTTTTTCAGTGTCTTGGGCGCTTGGCATCTTACTAATATTATTTTAAAAGTTAAAGACTACACTGTGAGACACCTGTAAAGAGAAGTATTGATAAAAATTATTCTAAGTAGGTTCATTTTTTCAAATAATTTGATAATGATAAATTTCAATTGTGACATATATGTTGTATTTTTTTTAATTTATGAGGGAGTAGGTAATTTAAAATTCATAAACAGATATTTCCTTGGAATATCCCTCAGCAGTATTGCATGACCACTTGAGAGATGTTTGGCCAGCTTATCTTTTTAGAATAAAAAACTAATTATGAATCTGACAAAATATTATCATAGTAACATTAAAATACTGTTCAATTTATTCAGATATCACAGTATAATAATTTATTATAATTTGTCTCTGAAATTTTATAAAGGGTTTCAAGGAAATCAAGATTCTGGGAAAAAATACACTCTTTAGAAATGGAAATTTCAGTTTATGACTCCTAAGATAAGAAGTTAAATGCTCATAAACCTGAGCTCTGTTCCCAAAAATGCCCAACCCTATGTAATGCTATGTTATGCTCAACTCTATGTTGGAGAAGACTCTTGAAAGTCCTTTGGACAGCAAGGAGACCCAACCAGTCCATTCTAAAGGAAATCAGTCCTGAATACTCATTGGAAGAACTGATGCTGAAGCTGAAATTCCAATACTTTGGCCACCTGATGCAAAGAACTGACTCATTTGAAAAGACCCTGATGCTGGAAAAGATTGAAGGTGTGAGAAGAAGGGGACAACAGAGGATGAGATGGTTGAATGGCATCACTGACTCAATGGACATGAGTTTGAGTAAGCTCCAGGAATTGGTGATGGACAGGGAAGCCTGGCGTGCTACAGTCCATGGGGTCATAAAGAGTCAGATATGACTGAGCAACTGAACTGAACTGATATAATGCTAACAACAAAAACTGTACCTTTAGCACCTAAATAAATTAGAACACTTACTCTTTAGAAGTACACAGTAGTAGTCCTTTTTTTTTTTTTTTTTTTTTTTGTAGAACTCCTGTTTTTATAGTCTGTGGTTGTGTGTTGCCTCAGAATTATAAAGCAAAAAACTAAAACTTCTCTTTGGAGTAAAACACTGCAGTTGATTACTACTTAAAACTTAACAAAATACAAAAAGCAACTGCTTGATGCATATGAAAAGTGAATAACAAGAAAACTGGGAAAGATGTTAAATCTTGAAGAACAACTAATGTAGTTTATAGTTTCTGGTGTTCTGCATTTTTTTCTTTATCTCCCCACTATCTGATATAGTAAACTGGATGATGGATACCATCAACAAAATCTCCTATAACCTGTCTTTCTGAAAACATCTTCAAGAAAAAAAACTACCTGTGAGCTCAATAAAATAGGGATAATTCATTTCTCCTTTTTGAAATTTTCCTAGCACTGCTGCTAAGCCAGCCCCATTGCAGAACTACAATACTGCAGAGCCAAAGAGGCACAGATACCTAGAGATGAGAAAAACACTTAGTGCTCTGGATTTAGGAACAAAGGAATCTTTTTATACAAAGAATGTAGGAGAATTTTCAATATTTTTTTTCTATCTCTTCTCTTTTTACCTTGCTCCAGAAATAGGCCCACATATATGGCACTGCACAAGAACATGAGAGGCCAAGAGACTGAGAGAATCTTACCATTTTTGTTCAGAGCAACCAAAAACAGTATCACCCAAAACAAACAAAATGTCAGTCCACAAAAGCTGCAGAGTGTCACGGATATCCCACAAAAGAGTCCTAAATTCATACCCCTTGAGTATGTGCAGAAGATACCCAAGAAGCACAGCCAAGGGTTTGAAAATGAACTACCATACAAACCACACTATTTGGAGTAAGACCCTATAGTTGGGTCCTTGTTCATCCTCTGAGATGCTCATATAAAAGGTATACTCATCATAGTAAACACTTTGAAAACTTACCTTACATTAGAATCATGACCTGTATAGGACAGTCTCACTTGCATTCTGTACATGAGTTGATTGCCTATTAAAATAAAAATCAGTTTTCCTCTTGATTTTAAGAAGACCCAATTCCTTTTTTTTTTAATGGAAAGTCATTTTATTGTATTAATAAATATGGCAGTTTGTACATGTAAATCCCAAACTCCCAACCCATCCTTTCCCCTTCCTTCCCCCTACTAACCATGAGTTTGTTCTCACAGTCTGTGAGTTTGTTTCTGTTTTGTAAATAAGTTCATTTGTATCATATTTTAGATTCCACAAATTAGCAATTTCATATGGTATTTGTCTTTGTCTGACTTATTTCACTTAGTATGATCTCCAGGTTCATCCATGTTGCTGAAAATCGCAGTATTTTTTAATGGCTGAGTAATATTTCATTGTATATATGTATCGCATCTTTATCCACCCATCTGTCAATGGATATTTAGGTGGCTTCCATGTCTTGACTATTGTAAATAGTACTGCAGTGAACACTGAAGTGAATGTATCCCTTCAAGCCATGCTTTTCTTCAGATAATGTCCCCAAGGATGAATGGGACTGCTGGATCATATGGTAGCTCTATCTTTAGTTCTTTAAGGAATCTCCATACTGTTCCCCATAGTGGCTGTACCAGTTTACATTCCTGTCAACAGTGGAGGAGAGTTTCCTTTATTCCACCATGTCCAGCATTTATTGCTTGCAGATTTTTTGATGATGGCCATTCTGACTTTCCTGGTGGCTCAGATGGTAAAGCGTCTGTTTACAATGCGGGAGACCTGGGTTCAATCCCTGGGTTGGGAAGACCCTCTGGAGAAGGAAATGGCAATCCACTCCAGTACTATTGCCTGGAAAATCCCATGGACAGAGGAGCCTGGTAGAGTACAGTCCATGGGGTCGCAAAGAGTTGGACACGACTGAGCGACTTCACTTTCACTCACTATTCTGACTTATATGAGGTCATATCTCATTGTAATTTTGATTTGCATTTCTGTCATAATGATGTCATGTATGTTTTCATGTGCCTTTTGGCCATCTGTATAAAGAAGACCAATTCTTAGAGTATAGCTTCCAAATGTCCAGGATACAATCCAGCTTACTCAAAATATTCAAACCCAGGACAATATGACCAAGAATCAGGAAAACTGGACCAATTATCAAAGGGAAAGACAATCTATTGAAGAGAATCCTGAGATGATACAGATGTTGGAATTACTGCATTATGACTTCAAATAAGTTATTATAATCATGCTTATGAGGTAAATACAAACATTATTGAAATAAATGGGAGATTAGACACTTTAAGCAGAGAAATAAAAAGCATAAAACAGAAGCAAATGATGAATTTAGAAATAAATATCTGAAATTTAAAAAATTGTTAGATGAGCTCAATATTAGACTGGAGAGAAGGAGGAGGAAAGAAAAAGACAGTAAAATTGAAGACAGAACAATAGAAATTATCCAGTGGAAATAAAAATTAAAAAAAAAAAACTGAACGAAGCCTTAGACACTTGTGAGATGATACTTATATATTTAATATTTTTGTCATTGGAATTCCTGAAAGAGGAGAATGAATTACATAAAGCATACTTGAAGAAACAGTAGTTGAAAGCATCTCAAATTTGGTGAGAGGCATACATTCAGTTTCAGAAAAGTCAATAAACTCCAAATCCATGGCAATCTTGAAAGTATCATTATTTGTAGAGAAAGGCAGAATAAAAGAAATACTAAACTGACTTATAAAGGAGAAATAGAGAAGTCCAGAATTATATTTGAAGACATTAACACTCCTCTGTAATTGATAGAGCAGATATGAAATTATCAAGGATACAAAAAAAAACCATCAGCTAACTAGAACAGAGGTTAACAAACTCTGGCCAAGAAAATCTGGACTGCCAATTGTTTTTGGCCTGGTCCCTGAGTAAAGAATGTTTTTTTAAAAAAATACCTACAAAATATATTCAATATTATCCCTTAGTCTGGATACTGTAAAATATTTACTACTTTTCACTGTAATAAAAAATGTGCCAATCTCTGAACTAGAAATCAATTGATATTTATAGAACACTCTACTCAACAACTGCAGAACAGATATTATTGCACATGTTCATGGAATATATCTTAAGATACACCATACTTTGGACCATAAACCAAACCTTAAAAATCTAAAAGTATTTTTAGATTATATAGGAAATGATACAAAGTATGTTTTCTGATAATGTCAGGCCTAACATATTTTCAACAGGAAAATAGCTGGATAATCCCCCAAAAGGTTGAAATTAAACATTTTGATTCATTATAAATAATGGTGATAAATGTGAGTCACAAAACATATTTTTTTACTAGAATTACTACACATTAAAATGTGTGGAATGCAGCTAAAGTAGGTCTAAGAGGGAAATTTATAACAATAAATATTTATATTAAAATAATAAAGATCTTAATAATCAGAGCTTCTGCCTTGAGAAACTAGAAAAGAGTAATAAAAACCAAGCAAAAGAAAATAAAAAAGAACAAAAATAGTTATGTAAAACAAAATTGAATCAATGGAGACAATAGATGGTTCTGAGATAGTATTAAGAAATGTATAACCACTTACTAATCTGACCAAAATAAAAGACTGAAATTAACAATAGTATCAATAAAAGAGGGCATTACTACAGAAGGTAAACATATAAAAGTTGAAAGCCTCCTGCAGGTCAAGAAGCAACAGTTAGAACTTTATGTGGAAAAATGGATTGGTTCCAAATCAGGAAAGTAAGATGTCAAAGCTGCATATTGTCACTCTGCTTATTTAAATTATATAGAGAGTACATCATGTGAAATGTCAGGCTAGATGAAGCACAAACTGGAATTAAGATTGCCAGGAGAAATACCAATAACCTCAGATATGCAAATGACACCACCCTGATGGCAGAAAGCAAGAACTAAAGAGCCTCTTGATGAAAGTAAAACAGTAAAGTTAAAAAGTTGGTTTAAAACTCAACATTCAGAAAACTAAGATATGGCATCTGATCCCATCATTTCATGTTAAATAGATGAGGAAACCAGGGAAATAGTGACAGACTTTTATTTTGGGGGGCTCCAAAATCACTGCAGATGATGGCTGCAGCCATGAAATTAAAAGATGCTTGTTCCCTGGAATAAAAGCTATGACCAACCAAGACAGCATATTCAAAAGCAGAGACATTATTTTGCCAACAAAGGTCCATTTGGTCAAGGCTATGGTTTTTCCAGTAGTCATGTATGGATGTGAGAGTTGGAGTATAAAGAAAGCTGAGTGCTGAAGAACTGATGCTTTCAAACTGTGGTGTTGGAGAAGATTCTTGAAAGCCCCTTGGGCTTCAAGGAGATCCAACTAGTCAATTATAAAGGAAATCAGTCCTAAATATTCATTCAAAGGACTGATGCTGAAGCTGAATCTCTAGCACTTTGGCAACTTGATGGGAAGAACCACCTCATTGGAAAAGACCCTGATGCTGGGAAAGGTTGAAGGCAGGAGGAGAAGGGCATGACAGAGGATGAGATGGTTGCATGGCATCTCTGACCCAATGGACATGAGTTTGAGCAAGCTCTGGGAGTTGGTGATGGGCAGGGAAGCCTGGTGTCCTGCACTCCATTGAACTGCAAAGAGTTGGACACGACTGAGCGATTGAACAGAACTGACTGATGAACGATTTTTGAAAGAAATTAAAAATCTAAATATTTGCCAAAAAAACCATATCTGCAGATCAGAAGACTTAATGTTTAAAGTGGCAGTATTATCCAAACTGGTCTACAGATTTAATGCAGTATCTCGAAATTACAGATTTCTCTTTTATGGAAACTGACAAGATAATCCTAAAACTCTTATTGGAAAGCATGGAACCCAAAAATTCTGAACAAGAATAGAGTTGGAGGACTCACATTTCCCAAATTAAAACTGGGTGTGAAGATACAGTAGTCCAAACAATGTGGTGATGTGATGGCATAAGAGTAGATATATAGATCAATAATAGATCAGAACTGAGAGTCAGAAATAAGCCTTCATATTTATTATAAATTGATTTTAACACATATGCTAAGACAAGTTAACTGGTAGAGAACAATCTTCAGAAATTAAGTTGGTTATCCACATGCAAAAGGATGAAGCTTAACCATACACAAAAATTAATTCTAAATGGAACATAGATTTAAATATAAGATCTAAAGCCACGATGCCTTGGAAGAAAATGTAACAAACCTCTGTGTTTTTGTGTAAATCAAAATTTTCACCTAGAGACACCAAAAGCACAAAAGAAAAAAGAATACAGAAAAATTAAACTTCATTATAATAGTAATTATTATTATTTTGTTCCAGAAGATAAGACACCATTAAGAAAGCGGAAAGACAATAAAAGAAAATACCTGGGTATTTTACCTATATGTATCTGATGACATGTGTAGCTGAAATAAAGAGCTCTGACAAATAATCAGGCAAAAGAAAACTCTCCCATTTTTTAAAAGGACAAAGATTTAAATATATATTGATCCAGAGAATATATACAAAAAGTACATGAAAGATGTTTTACATCAGTAACCATGCTGCTGCTAAGTTGCTTCAGTCGTGTCCGACTCTGTGCAGTCCCATAGACGGCAGCCCACCAGGCTTCCCCATCCCTGGGATTCTCCAGGCATAGGGAAATGTAAATCAAACTACAATAAAATCACTATATACCCAGTAGGTCTGTTATAGTAAAACACTCAGAAACAAACCAGTTTATCATAAGGACATGGAGAAGCTGGAACCATCATACAATGCTGACTTGACTATAAAATGAGGCAGCTCCTTTGGAAAACATTTTGACAGTCCTTAAAATATTAAAGATAACATTACGATTGGGTGATAAAAACGTCCCAAAACTTATTGATGAATTGTTGCATAACTACAAATACACTGAACATCAGTGAATTGTACATCTTAATGCATAATTTGTATCTATGTGCATTATGTACTGATGTTCTTGTATAAAGAAATAGATACAGTGTGTATAGAAGTTACATTTCTAATCACTAAGCCATGAAAGCAACCCAAATATCCTGGAACTAGGGAATATATCCTTTCTCCTCGGTCCTGGTGCACACAGGGCTCTGTTTGTGCCCTTCCGAGAGTCTGTTTCCCCAGTCCTGTGTAAGTTCTGGTGGCTCTGTTGTGGGTTAATGAGGATATCCTCTAAGAGGGCTTTTTGCTATACTTGGGTCTACTGTGCCCAGAGCCCATGCCCCCACAGCAGTCGACTGCTGACCCATACCTCTCAGGAGACACCCAAACACAGTTCTGTCTCAGTCTTTGTGGGGTATCTAGGTCCTGGTGTGCACAAGTTATGTTTGAGCCTTCTGAGCATTTTTGGTGAGTATTGGGTTTGATTCTAAACGTAAATTTGCCCCTCCTACCATCTTGCTGGGGCTTCTCCTTTGCCCTTGGATGTGGGGGATCTCCTCAAAGTCACTGGAGCACCACTCAGCTGCCACTCCAGTGACCCCACAAGAAACTGACCCAGATCTTGCTCATGAGTGTCCAGGAGTCTCTGGCAAAGGCAAGGGTCAGCAGTGGGCTGCTGAGGGTTGGGGGCACTCAGTTTAGCAGTGTATGTATGGGACATTTTGAAGAAGATCATCAGTATCTTCATTACCTTCATAGGAGTTTGGTCTCAGGTCAAATAACAGGGAGGGAACACAGCCCCACCCTTCAGCAGAAAATTGGATTAAAGATTTACTGAGCATGGCCCATCAGAACAAGACCTTTCCCCCCTGTCAGTGTCTCCCATCAAGAAGCTTCCATAAGCCTCTTATCCTTCTCCTTCAAAGGGCAGATAGACTGAAAACCACAATCACAGAAAACTAACCAATCTGATCACCTGAACCACAGCCTTGTTTTACTCAAACTATGAGCCATGCTGTGTAGGGCAACCCAAGACATGTAGGGTCCTGGTAGAGAGTTCTGACAAAATGTGGTCCACTAGAGAAGAGAATGGCAAACCACTTTGTTACTCTTCAGAATCCCATGATTAGTATGAAAAGGCAAAAAGATAGGACACTGAACGATGAATTCCCAGGTTGGTAGGTGCCCAATATGCTACTGGAGATCAGTAGAGAAATAACTCCGGAAACAAAGAAGAGACTGAGCCAAAGCAAAAACACCACCTGGTTGTGTATGTGATGGGTGATGGAAGTAAAGTCCGAAGCTGTAAAGAGCAATATTGCATAGGAACCTGGAATGTTAGGTCCATGAATCAAGGCAAATTGGAAGCAGTCAAACAGGAGGTGGCAGGAATGAACATCGACATTTTAGGAATCAGTGAACTAAAATGGACTGGAATGGGCGAATGTAACTCATATGACCATTGTATCTATACTGTGAGAAGAGATGGAGTACTCATCATAGTCAACAAAAGAGACCAAAATGCAGTATTTGGATGCAATTTCAAAGACTGAATGAACTCTGTTCATTTCCAAGGCAAACGATTCAATATCACAGTAATCCAAGTCTATGTCCCAACCAGTAATACTGAAGATGCTGAAGTTCAATGGTTATATGAAGACCTATAAGACCTGCTAGAACTAACACCCCCAAAAGATGTCCTTTTCATTATAGGGGACTGGAATGCCAAAGTAGGGAGTCAAGAAACACCTGGAGTAACAGGCAAATTTGGCCTTGGGGTACAGAATGAAGCAGGGCAAAGGCTAACCAAGTTTTGCTAAGTGAACACACTGGTCATAGTAAATACCCTCTTCCAACAACACAAGAGAAGACTTTACACATGGACATCACCAGATGGTCAACACTGAAATCAGATTGATTTATTCTTGGCAGCCAAAGATGGAGAAGTTTTATACAGTCAGCAAAAACAAAACCAGGAGCTGACTGTGGCTCAAACTATGACTCCTTATTGCCAAATTCAGACGTAAGTTGAAGAAAGTAGGGAAAACCACTAGATCATTCAGGTATGACCTAAATAAAATCTCTTACAATTATACAATAGAAGAGACAAGTAGATTCAAGGGATTAGATGTGATAGAGTGCCTGAAAAACTATGAATGGAGGTTCCTGACATTGTACAAGAGGCAGATATCAAGACCATACCCAAGAAAAAGAAATGCAAAAAGGCAAAATGGTTGTCTGACCAGGCCTTACAAATAGCTATAAAAAGAGAAACAAAAAGCAAAGGAGAAAAGGAAAGATATACCCATTTGAATGTATAGTTCCAAGGAATAGCAATAAGAGAAAAGAAAGCCTTCCTCAGTGGTCAGTGCAAAGAAATAGAGGAAAACAATAAAATTAGAAAGACTAGAAAGCTCTTCAAGAAAATTAGAGATACCAAGGGAATATTTCATGCAAAGATAGGCTCAATAAAACACAGAAATGATATATGGACCTAACAGAAGCAGAAGATATTAAGAAGAGGTGTCAAGAATACACAGAAGAACTATACAAAAAAAATTCTTCATGACCCAGATAGTCACAGTGGTGTGATCACTCACCTAGAGCCAGACAGCCTGGAATGTGAAGTCAAGTGTCCTTAGGAAGCATCACTATAAACAAAGCTAGTGGAGGTGATGGAATTCAGTTGAGCTATTTCAAATCCTAAATGATGATGCTGTGAAAGTGCTACATTCAATATGCTACCAAATTTGGACAACTCAGCAGTGGCCACAGAACTGGAAAAGTTCAGGTTTCATTACTATCCAAATAAAGGCAATGCCAGAGAATGCTCATACTACCACACAACTGTACTCATCTCACATGCTAGCAAAGTAATGCTCAAAATTCTCCAAGCCAGGCTCCAACAATATGTGAACCATTAATTTGCAGATGCTCAAGCTGGATTTAGCAAAGGCCAGATATCAAATTGCCAATGTCTACTGTATCATGGAAAAAGCAAGAGAGTTCCAGAAAAACATTTATTTCTATTTTATTAACTATACCAACGCCTTCGACTGTGTGGATTACAACAAACTATGAAAAATTCTTAAAGAGATAGAACACCAGACCACCTGATCTGTCTCCTGAGAAATCTGTATGCAGGTCAGGAAACAACAGTTAGAATTGGACATGGAACAACAGACTGGTTCCAAATCAGGAAAAGAGTAAGTAAAGGCTGTGTATTGTCACCCTGATTATTTAACTTATATGCAGAGTACATCATGAGAAGTGCTGGACTTAATGAAGCACAAGCTGGAATCAAGATTGCTGGGAGAAATGTCAATAACTTTATAAATGCAGATGACACCACCCTTATGGCAGAAAGTGAAGAACTGAAGAGTCTCTTGATGAAAGTGTAAGAGGAGAGTGAAAATTTGACTTAAAGCATTCAGAAAACTAAGATCATGATATCTAGTCCCATCTCCTCATGGCAAATTGATGGGGAAATAGTGGAAACAGTGACAGACTTTATTTTTTTGGCCTCCAAATTCACTGCAGATGGTGGCTGCAGCCATGAAATTAAAAGAAGTTCACTCTTTGGAAGGAAAGTTATGACCAATCTAGACTGCAGATTAAAAGACAGAGAAACCAATACAGTACTGTGAAATGGAATAAGCATTAAACAAAAATTTAAAAAAATAAAAATAAAAAAATAAAACAGTTAAATTAGAAAAATAAAATAAAATAAAAGACAGAGACATTACTTTGCCAAAAAAAGTCCATCTAGTCAAGGCTATGGTTTTTCTAGTAGTCATGCATGAATGTGAGAGTTGGACTATAAAGAAAACTGAGCACCTTAGAATTGATGCTTTTGAATTGTGTTTCTGGGTGAGATTCTTGAGATTCTCTTGAACTGCAAGGAGATCAGACAGTCCATTCTAAAGGAGATCAGTCCTGGGCGTTCATTGGAAGGACTGATGTTGAAACTGAATCTCCAGTACCTTGGCCACCTGATGCAAAGAACCAACTCATTTGAAAAGACCTTGATTTTGGAAAGATTGAAGGGAGAAGAAGGGGACAACAGAGGATGAGATGACTGAACGGCATCACTGAACAATGGACATGAGTTTGTTAAACTTCAGGAGTTGGTGATGGATAAGGATGCCTGGCGTGCTGCAGTTCATTGAATCGCAAAGCACTGGACACAGCTGAGCGACTGAATTGAACTGAGGGAATACATAAACAAGGAAAAATAGACAAAATCAAAATAGAAACGAAGTAACTATTGACACATGCAACCTTATGGACAAATCTCAAATTATGAAACAAGATACAAGTCACGCTCAAAAGTCAGCATACTGCATGAATTGATTCATTTGACTTTCTTGAAATGATAAAGCTACATTGATGGAGAATAAATTAGTGGCTACAAGGGTTATAAATCAAGGGAAGTTTTGACTGCAAAAGTGTAGCATGAGGGATTTTGGGGAAGGTTATAGAACTCCTCCAGAGAAGGCAATGGCACTCCACTCCAGTACTCTTGCCTGGAAAATCCCATGGACAGAGGAGCCTGGTAGGGGCAGTCCATGGGGTCGCTAAGAATCGGACACGATTGAGCGTTTCACTTTGACTTTTCACTTTCATGCATTGGAGAAGGAAATGGAAACCCACCCCAGTGTTCTTGCCTGGAGAATCCCAGGGTATGGGGAGCCTGGTGGGCTGCCATCTATGGGGTCACACAGAGTCGGACACGACTGAAGCGATGTAGCAGCAGTAGCAGCAACAGCATTCAAATGTTACCATAATAGATACCAGACTCCTAAGCCTTATGCACATTGTCTTTCTATACAGTGTCTTTTCTCATTTGTTCAGGGGTAAACACTGCCCATGGAGCAAGTGGTAGAGTAACTAAAAGCTACATGGATAGGAACTCCAAAATCAATAACAAAGTCTGTAATTTTGATAAGTCATGAAAATATTTGGAAAGAAATCAAGTGATCTGACTCTGACTGAGTGCTTCTCTGTCCAACAAATTGATACAAATGTTCAATGAAAAATCAAACATCTATTGATGTGATGCTAAAGTCATTAAATTCTACCCTCTTTTTTAAAGTTAAATGTTTATTTTGATACTGGAGTATAGTTGATTTATGGTTGTTTGTTTCGGGTTTATAGCAAAGTGATTCAGTTATATATATTTATGTATATCCATTATTTTTCAGATTATTTTCCCATATAAATTATTATAGAATATTGAGAATTCCCTGTGCTATGTAGTAGGTCTTTGTTGGTTATTATAAATTCGTGTATATCTGTTAATTCCAAACTCCTGATTTATCCTCTCCCTTCACCATTGTTTACCCTTTGGTAATCATAAGTTTCTTTTTCAAAGATTATGAGCCTTTTTCTGTTTTGTAAATAAGTTCACTTATGTCATATTTTAGATTCCACATCTAAATGATATATGGTATTGTCTTTCTCTGTCTCATTTACTCCACTTAGCATGATAATCTCTTGGTTCATCCATATCACTGCAAATGACATTCTTTCTTTCTTTCTTTCTTTCTTTCTTTTTTTACAGCAGAGAATGTTCCATTGTCTATATGTACCAAATCTTTCTCCACTCCTGTGTTGATGAACATTGAGGTTGTGGCCATGTGTTTGCTATTGAACACTGAGGTGTATGTATCTTTTTGAATTATGGTTTTCTCCAGATATATACCCAGAAGTGATATTGCTGGATGATATGGCAGTTCAATTTTTAGTTTAAAGAGGAACCTGAATACTGTTCCTTATAGTGGTTGTACTAATTTACATTCCCACCAATAGTGTATGAGATTCCCTTTTCTCCAGACTCTCAAACATTTGTGAATTTTTGATCGTGGCCATTCTGACAGGTGTGAGGTGATACCTCATAGTAGTTTTGATTTCCATTTCTCTAATGATTAGCTGGAGAAGACTCTTGCAAGTCCCTTGCAAGCAGATCCAACCAGTCCATCCTAAACGAGGACTGGAGAACACCCAGTCCTGGGTGTTGATTGGAAGGGCTGATGCTGAGGCTGAAACTCCAATACTTGGGCCACCTCATGCGAAGAGTTGACTCATTCGAGAAGACCCTGATGCTGGGAGGAATTGAGGGAAGGAGGAGAAAGGGACAACAGAGGATAAGATAGCTGGATGGCATCACCGACTCGATGCACATGAGTTTATGGCCATTCTGACAGGTGTGAGGTGATACCTCATAGTAGTTTTGATTTCCATTTCTCTAATGATTAGCTGGAGAAGACTCTTGCAAGTCCCTTGCAAGCAGATCCAACCAGTCCATCCTAAACGAGGACTGGAGAACACCCAGTCCTGGGTGTTGATTGGAAGGGCTGATGCTGAGGCTGAAACTCCAATACTTGGGCCACCTCATGCGAAGAGTTGACTCATTCGAGAAGACCCTGATGCTGGGAGGAATTGAGGGAAGGAGGAGAAAGGGACAACAGAGGATAAGATAGCTGGATGGCATCACCGACTCGATGCACATGAGTTTAGGTGAACTCCAGAAGTTGGTGATGGACAGGGAGGCCTGGCGTGCTGCGATTCATGGGGTCACAAAGAGTCGGACACGAGTGAGTGACTGAACTGAACTGAATGATTAGCTATGTTAAATATCTTTTCATGTGTGTCTTGGCCATTTGTATGTTTTATTTAAGGAGATATATTTTAGATTTTTTCCCATTTTTTTTATTTGGTTATTTTTGAGTATTGAACTGCGTGAGGTGTTTGTATATCTTTGAAAATAATCCTCTGTCAGTCACTTCAATTGCAACCATTTTGATGTTTGTTTTATTTGCTTATGTGTCTATTGTCATGCATGAAAAAGATTTTAAGTTTAAATAGGTCCCACTTGTTTATCTTGTTTTTATTTTCACTACTGGAGAAGGTGGATACAAACATATCAATATAATTGCTGCTATTTATGTCAAAGACTGTTCTCCCTTGTATTTCATTGTATCCAGTCTTGCATTTAGATCTCTAATCCAATTTGAGTTTATTTTTGTGTGTAGTATGTAGCTGTCCAGTTTTCCCAGCACCACTTATTGAATAGACTGTCCTTTCTCGATTGTATATTCTTGCCTCCTTTTTTGATATTGTTGTTAAGTACCTATCATGTCTGACTCTGCAATTGCATGGACTACAGCACACCAGACTCCTCTGTCCTCCATTATCTTCTTGAGTTTCCTAAAATTCATTTTCATTGAGTTGGTGAGATTGTCTAACCATCTCATTCTCTGCTGACTCCTTATCCATTTGCTTTTAATTTTTCCCAGGATCAGGGTCTTTTCCAATGAGTTGTCTCTTCACATCAGGTGACCAAAATATTGGAGCTTCAGCTTCAGCATCAGTCTTCCAATAAATATACAGGGTTGATTTCCTTTAGGATCCACTAATTTGATCTCTCTGCAGTCCAAGGGACTCTCAAGAGTCTTCAGAAGCACAACTTGAAAGCATCAGTTCTTCAGTGTTCTTTATGTTCCAACTCTCACATACTTACATGAATACTGGAAAACCTATAGCTTGGACCATATAAATCTTTGTGACAAACTGATGTCTCTGCTTTTAAATAGCCTATCTAGGTTTGTCATAGATCAAGTGTTGTTTAATTTCATGGCTGTAGTCACCATCCACAGTGATTCTGGAGCCTAGGAAAATAAAATCTGTCACTTCTTCCACTTTTCCTCCATCTATTTCCTATGAAGTGACAGGACCAGATACCATGATCTTAGTTTTTGAATGTTGAGTTTCAAGCCAGTTTTTTTACTCTGCTCTTTCTCCTTCTTTAAGAGATTATTTAGTTCCTTTTCACTTTTTGCTATTAGTGCAGTATCTGCATATATGAGGTTGTTGATAGTTCTAGCAGTCTTGAGTCTATCTTGTAATTCATCCATCCCAGCATTTTACATGATGTATTCTGTATATAAGTTAGATAAACAGTACACAGCTTTGTTATACTCCTTTGCCAAATTTGAACTAGTCAGTTGTTCCATGTCCAGGTCTAACTGTAGCTTCCTGTCCTGCATACAGGTTTCTTAGGAAACAGGCAAGCTGGTCTGGTACTCCCATTTCTTTAAGAATTACAGATACACTCATTTCAAACACTAGCAAAGAAATGCTCAAAATTCTCCAAGCTAGGCATCAACAGTATGTGAACTGAGAATATCTAGATGTACACGCTGGATTTAGAAAAGGAAGGGGAACCAGAGATCAAAATGTCAACATCTGTTGGATCAAAGAAAATTTCAAAAAAAGAAATTTCTGCAAGGAAATTCCAGAAAAATATCTTCTACTGCTTCATGGACTATGCTAAAGCATTTAATTGTGTGGATAACACAAACTGTGGAAAATTCTTTAAGAGATGGAAGTACCAGACCACCTTAGCTGCCTCCTGTGAAACCTGTATGCAAGTCAAGAAACAACAGTTAGAACTGAACATGGAACAATGGACTGGTTACAAATTGGGAAAGGAGTACATCAAGGCTGTATACTGTCACCTTACTTATTTA
Organism: Madoqua kirkii; assembly: GCA_006408675.1. Lineage (NCBI taxonomy): Eukaryota > Metazoa > Chordata > Mammalia > Artiodactyla > Bovidae > Madoqua > Madoqua kirkii. The sequence goes on from SJYC01021022.1 coordinate 32,396, forward strand.
ACTTATATGCAATGTACATCAGACGGATGAAACCCAAGCTGGAATCAAGATTGCTGGGAGGAATATCAGTAAACTCAGATATGCAGATGACATCACCCTTATGACAGAAAGTGAAGAAGAACAAAAGAGTCTCTTAATTAAAGTGAAAGAGAGTCAAAAGTTGGCTTAAATCTCAATATTCAGAAAACTAAGATCATCCAGTCCCATCTTTTCATGGCAAATAGGTGGGGAAACAATGGAAACAGTGACAGACTTTATTTTCTTTGGCTCCAAATTTACTGCAGATGGTGACTTCAGCCATGAAATTAAGACACTTTCTCCTTGGAAGAAAAGCTATGACAAACTTAGACAGCATATTAAAAAGCAGAGACATTAGTTTGCCAACAAAATTCCATCTAGTCAAAGATATGGGTTTTCCAGTAATCATGTATGGATGTGCAAGTTGGACCATAAAGAAGGCTGAGTGTTGAGGAATTGATGCTTTTGAACTGTGATGTTGGAGAAGACTCTTGAGAGTTCCTTGGACTGAAAGGAGATAAAACCAGTTAAACCTAATGGAAATCAGTCCTGAATATTCATTGGAAGGACTGATGCTGAAGCTGAAATTCCAATACTTTGGCCACCTGATGCGAAGAACTGATGCATTAGAAAAGACCATGATGCTGGGAAAGATTGAAGGAAGAGGGGGATGACAGAGGACTCAATGGTTGGATGGCATCACTGACTCACTGAACATTAGTTTGAGCAAGTTCTGGGAGATCATGAAGTATAGGGGAGCCTGGTAAGTGCTGTAGTCCATGGGCTCATAAAGAGTTGGACAGAATTGATTGAACAACAACTACAACAATTTGTTGTGCTCACATAGCCAAAGGCTTTGGGAGAGTCAATGAAGCAAAATTAGATGCTTTTTTGGAATTCTCTTGCTTTTTATGTGATTTAGTGAATGTTGGCAATTTGATCTGTGCTTCTTCTGCCTTTTCTAAACCCAGTTTCTATATCTGGAAGTTCTCAGTTCATGTATCTTTGAAGTCTAGGTTGAAGGATTTTGAGCATTGCCTTGCTGGTATGTGAAATGAATAGAGTTGTATAGTTTGAACATTCTTTGTCATTGGAACGAAAGTGACATTTTCCAGTCCTTTGGCCACTGTTGAGTTTTCCAGATATGCTGGCATATTGAGAGCAGCACTTGAAAAGCTTATTCTTTTAGGATTTGAAATAGCTCAACTGAAATTCCATCACCTCCACTAGCTTTGTTCATAGTAATGCTTCCTATGGCCCACTTAACTTCCACATTCCACGATGTCTGGCTCTAGGTGAGTGGCCACCCCATTGTGATTATTCAGGCCATTATAATTTTAAATTTAATTCTTCTGTGTATTCTTGCCACCTTTTCTCAATATCTTCTGTTTCTGTTACGTCCTTGCCATTTCTGTCCTTTATTGTGCCCATCTTTGTATGAAATGTTTCCTTAGTATCCTCAGTTTTCTTGAAGAGATCTCTAGTCCTTCCCATTCTTTCCCTCTATTTCTTTGCATTCTTCATTTAAGAAAGACTTCTTATCTTTCCTTGCTGTTCTCTAGAACTCTGCATTCAGTTGGTATAGCTTTCTCTTTCTCCTTGCCTTTTGCTTCTTTTCTATCCTTAGCTATATTTCTAAAGCCTCCTCAGACAATCACTTTGCATTCTTGCATTTCTTTTTCTTTGGGATGGTTTTGGTCCAGGCCTCCTTTACAGTGTTATGAACCTTTGTTCATAGTTCTTCTGGCACTCTCAGATCTAATCCCTTGAATCTATTCATCACCTCCATTATATAATTACTAAGGATTTGATTTAGGTCACACCTGAATGGCCTAATGGTTTTCCCTACTTTGTTCAGTCTGAATGTTGTAGTAAGCAGCTGTTGATCTGAGCAACAGTCAACTCCAGGTCTTGTTTTTGCAATCTGTAGGGTTTAAAGAGTCAGACATGACTGAACGACTGAACAAGTCATCTCTTGGGTTAGTGGAAAAAGGTGTTTTCTATGACCAGTGTGTTTTCTTGTCCAAACTTGGGTAGCTTTTGCCCTACTTCATTTTGTACTGTAAAGCCAAACTTGCCTGTTATTCCAGGTATCTCTTGACTTCCTAATTTTGCATTTTCCCTAAAATTGCATTCTAATTGCAAAAAAAAAAAAAAAAAAGAGAGAGAGAGAGAAAGAAAAGTACATCTCTTATTGGTGTTAGTTCTAGAAGGTATTGTATATCTTCATAGAACTGGTCAACTTCAGCTTCTTTGGCATCAGTGGTTTGGGTATAGAATTGGATTGCTGTGATGTTGAATGATTTGCCCGGGAAACAGACCAAGATCATTCTGTAATTTATGAGACTGCACCCAAAACTGCATTTTGGACTTTCTTGTTGATTATGAGGGCCACTCCATTCCTTCTATGGGATTCTTGCCCACAGTAGTAGATATAATGGTCATTTGAATTAAATTTGCCCATTCCCATACATTTTAGTTCACTGATTCCTAAAATGTCAGTGTTCAGTCTTGCCGTCTTCTGCTTTACCATGACCAATTTATGTTGTTTCATGGACCTTAACATTACAGGTTCCTATGTAATATTGTTCTTTGCAGTATCAGACTTTACCCTCACCACAAGACATATCCGCAGTTGAGCATTATTTCCACTTTGGCCAGCTGCTCTTTCTTTCTGGAGCTTCATTCTTCCTTACTGATTGCCTCTGTTCTTCCCCATTAGTATACTGGACAACCTTCCAACCTGGGGGAGCTCGTCTTATGGTGTCAGATTTTTTGTCTTTTCATACTGTTCATGGGATTCTAGAGGCAAGAACACTGGAGTGGGTTGCCATTTCCTCCTGCACCAGATGATGTCAGAACTCTTCACTGTGACCCGAGCATATTGGGTAACCCTTCATGGCATGGCTGAAAGCTTCAATAAATTACACAAGACATTTGATTATGGTGTATGGTCCTTTTAATGTATTGTTGGATTCTGTTTGCCAACTTTCTATGAAAAATTTTGCATTTGTATTCATAGTGATATTGGCCTGTATTTTTCTTTTCTTGTGATGTCTTTATCTAGTTTTGATATCAGTGTGATCATGGCATCATGAGTTTGAGAATGTTCCTTCCTCTGCAATTCTTTTTTTTTGGGGGGAAGAGTTTCTGAAGGATAGGTGTTAGTGCCACTGTAAATATTTGATATAATTCACTTTCAAGCCATTCTGTCCTGGAGGGGTTTTTTGGTCTTTGTGGTTTTTTTGGAAATTTTTTACAGTTTTAATTTTACTACTTGTTTTTAGTCTGTTTGTATTTTCTGTTTATTCCTTTTTCAGTTGTGGAAGGTTGTATCTTTATAAGAATGTGTCCATTTCTTTTGTGTTGTCCATTTTATTGGCATATAGTTGCTTATAGTATTCTCTCTCAATCCTTTGTATTTTGCAATGTTCTTTGTAAATTCTACTTTTTCTAAGATGTTTGATTTGAGCTCTCTCTCTGTTTTTCTTGAATCTGGCTAAAGTTTTATCAATTTTGTTTATCCTTTCAAAGTACCAGCTTTTGGTTTGGTATATTTTTTTCATCTGTACTTCATTTATTTCTTCTATGATCTTCATGAATTTTTTTCTTTCTACTAACTTTGCATTTTGTTCTTTCTCTAGTTGCTTTAGGTGTAAGGTTAGCTTGTTTATTTGAGACTTTTCTTGTTTCCTGAGGTAAGATTTTATTGCTATAAACTTTTTTTCTGAAAACTGCTTTTGTTGAATACCATAGGTTTGGGGTCATCACATTTTAGTTTTCATTTTTCTTTAGTTACTGTATTTCCTCTTTGATTTCTTCAATAATCTATTGGGCTTTTAGTATCATATTATTTAGTCTCCACTTGTGTGTGTGTGTGTGTGTGTGTGTGTGTGTGTGTGTGTATTACAGTTTTATTCCTTTACTTATTTCTAATCTGATAGCATCATTGTTGGGAAAGTTGAAAGTTGTTTGATATTATTTCGTTTTCTTAAATTTGCCCATGTTTGACTTGTGGCCGAGCATGTGATCTCTACTGGATAGTGTTCCTTGTGACTTGAAAAGAGAGTGCATTCTGCTGCTTTAAGATGGAATGCTCTATAAATATTAAAACATGTATAAATATTGAAACATGTATACTATCATGTAAGAAAGCAATCGTCAGTCTAGGTTTGATACAGGATACAGGATGCTTGGGGCTGGTGCACTGGGATGACCCAGAGAGATGATATGGGGAGGGTGGTGGGAAGGGGGTTCAGGATTGGGAACTCATGTACACCTGTGGTGGATTCATGTCAATGTATGGCAAAACCAACACAGTATTGTAAAGTAAAAAAAAAAAAAAAAGAAGAAAGAAAAAGAAAAGAAAGAAAGAAACTCCAAAATATATATATATATATATATATAAATACTAATAAATCCCATCATCTAATGTATTATTTAAAGCTTATGTTTCCTTATTGATTTTCTGTCTGGATGATCTTCCCATTGATGAAGTCCCCAACTATTATTATGTTACTGTTGATTTCCTCCTTTATGGCTGTTACTAATAACATTTATCCTATGTGTTGAGGTGCTCCTATGTTGAGTATATATATATTTACATTTGTTACATCTTCTTGAATTGATCCTTTGGTCATCATGTAATGTCTTTCCTCTTGTCTCTTGTAATACTCTTTATTTTAATGCCTATTTTTTATATGAGAATTGCTACTCTTTCCATCTGAATACAATAACTTTTCCATCTCCTCACTTTTAGTCTGTTTGTGCCCCTAGATTTGAAGTTGGTCTCTTGAAGACAGCATGTCTTGTTTTTGTGTCCCTTTACTAGCCTATGTCTTTTGTGGGAGCATTTATTCCATTTACATTTAAGGTATCTATTGATATGTATGATCTTTTTGGAATTTTGGTAATTGTTTTGGATTCATTTTTGTAAGTCTTTTTACTCTTTTGTTCATTTCTGTTTGATTTGATGACTATCTTCAGTGTTGAGTTTGGATTGGTTTTTCATTTTTGTGTGATTGTAAATTCTATTGTAGATTGTTGTTTTGTGTTTCCCATGAGGTTTTGACATAGCAGTCTATACATGTATACATATACACACATGTACAAATATATATGTACATGTGTACACACATATACATATATACACATACATATCACACACAAGATTAAGTTATTGGCCTCTTATCTTCCAGTGTGTTTCTAGTATCTTGTGTATCTAATACTCTCCTTATATGGTGACTAGTTTTCATATCATAGTTGTGTGTCATTTCCTACCATTACTGTATGTTTGCCTTTACTGGTGAAATTTTTCCATTTGTAATTTTCTTGTTTCTAGTTGTGGCCTTTTCTGTCTAGACAAGTTCCTTTAGGATTTATTGTAAATCTGGTTTGGTGGTTCTAAATTTTCCTAGCTTTTTCTTATCTGTAAAGCTTTTGATTTTTCCATCAAATCTGAATGAGAGCTTTGCTGGGTAGTGTAGTCTTTATTGTAAGTTTTTCCCTTTCATTACTTTTAATATATCATGCCACTCTGTTCTGGCCTGCAGAGTTTATGCTGAAAAAAGTTACCTGATAACCTCAAGGTGATTCCCTTGTATGTTATTTTTTACTTTTCCCTTGTTGGTACTGATATTTTCTCTTTGTCTTTAATGCTTTTTGAACTGTGGTGTTGGAGAAGACTCTTGAGAATTCCTTGGACTGTGAGAGATCCAACCAGTCCATCTTAAAGGAAATTAATCCTGAATATTAATTGAAAGGAGCGATGTTGAAGCTGATACTCCAATACTTTGGCCACCTGATGGAAAGAGCTGACTCATTTGAAAAGACCCTGATGTTGGGAAAGATTGAAGGCAGGAGGAGAAAGGGACGACAGAGGATGAGATGGTTGGATGGCATCACTGACTCAATAGACATGAGTTTGAGTAAACTCCAGGAGCTGGTGATGGACAGGGAGTCCTAGCATGCTGCAGTCCATGGGGATGCAAAGAGTCTGACATGACTGAGCAACTGAACTAAAGCCTGTTCCTCCTTGTGTTTATCCTGTCTGTGACTCTGTGCTTCCTGAATGTGAGTGTTTCCTTTTTGATGTTAGGGAAGTTTTTAGTTATTATCTCTTCAAATATTTTCTTAAGCCCTTTATTTCTTCTTCTGCTACCTTGTATTATAAATGTTGGAATATTTAATGTAGTCCAGAGGCCTCTTAGACTGTCCTCATTTCTTTTCATTCTTTTTTTCATTATTCTCTCCTGTGGCAGTAGTTTCCACCAGTCTTTCTTCCAGCTCACCTTCTCATTCTTCTGCCTCATTTATTCTGTTATTGATTCCTTCCTGTGTTTTTCACTTCAGTTATTGTATTATTCATCTCTGCTTTTTCTTAATCTTCTAGTTCTTTGATCAATATTTCTTATATCTCCTTGGTCTGTGCCTCTATTCTTTTTTCAAGATCTTGGATCATCTGTACCATCATTATTCTGAATTACTTTTCAAACAGGTTTCCTGTCTCCACTTTACTTAATATTATTCTGGGATTTTACCTTTCCCTTTCTCTGGAACATATTTCTCTGCTATCTAATTTTGTCTACACTTCTATGTCTTTGTTAGAAATGGAAAGTTATCTGGGCTTTGTTCTGCAGGCTTCATGATTTCTGCCTCTGTTTTGATCTTACCTTATGTTTGGGATTTTGTGAAATTGTACAAATTTTACTTCATAGATTGGGATGCAATCTGCATTGTGTATGAATATTTCTAAGATTATCTTCCTAAGCCATACAGAAAAAAATTTCTTATTTAGAAATATTTAATCTCATAATCTGTATAGATTGTCAGTCAAAAGTTCTTTAAAAGAAACTGGAACATATACCAACTTTTCATTAGATGTGTATAA
>SJYC01021024.1:0-13655 GCA_006408675.1 Madoqua kirkii
TATCTCCAATAAAATAAGACTAGTTTCATTTACATATCTTGCCATTGGATTTTACTGGCCATAATTATTTTGTTATGCCTAAATTTGAATTTAGGCATAACATTTATTTTGTGGTGATTTGAAATTTCTCGTGCAGTGTAACATCCAAGTATATTATTGATCCCAAGGGAAAATCTTTATTTTCTTAAAATATAAACCTCAGTTTAGTTCAGTCACTCAGTCATGCCTGACTCTTTGTGACCCAATAAATCGCAGCACATGGGGCCTCCCCGTCCATCACCAACTCCTGGAGTTCACCCAAATTTATGTCCATCGAGTCTCGTCCCCTTCTCCTCCTGTCCCCAATCCCTTCCAGCACCAGAGTCTTTTCCAATGAGTCAACTCTTCACATGAGGTGGCCAAAGTACTGAAGTTTCAGCTTTAGCATCATTTCTTCCAAAGAAATTCCAGGGCTGATCTCCTTCAGAATGGCCTGGTTGGATCTCCTTCCAGTCCAAGGGACTCTCAAGAGTCTTCTCCAACACCACAGTTCAAAAGCATCAATTCTTTGGCACTCAGCTTTCTTCACAGTTCAACTCCCACATCCATACATGACCACTGGAAAAGCCATGGCCTTGACTAGACGGACCTTAGTCGACAAAGTAAGGTCTCTGCTTTTGAATATGCTATCTAGGTTGGTCATAATGTTTCTTTCAAGGAGTAAGCGTCTTTTAATTTCATGGCTGCAGTCACCATCTGCAGTGATTTTGGAGCCCAAGAAAATAAAGTCTGACACTGTTTCCACTGTTTCCCCATCTATTTCCATGAAGTGATGAGACCAGATGCCATGATCTTCGTTTTCTGAATGTTGAGCTTTAAGCCAACTTTTTCATTCTCCTCATTCACTTTCATCAAGAGGCTTTTTAGTTCCTCTTCACTTTCTGCCATAAGCGTGGTGTCATCTGCATTTCTGAGGTTATAAACCTAGTTCATTTAAATAAGAGAGATATGGACTATTAAAAAATGAGCTTGTCTTTAAGGCTAAATAATTATTCTCTCTCTGTAGTTACTAAAACCAAGTAGTATCAATTCTCAGAACTTAGTACACTGTCTTTTCTCCTTCAGCAACATATCTAAAAGTGTCACCATATTTTATTTTGTGTTTACTCCATAAGTTGCCAGAACAGTGAAGACAACAGGCCTACACAGGAAGAAGAAAGCCAAAGATATCTCTAACTACCTGAATATCTGAGGCAAAAGGAAGTTATGATTATGTTTCTCTTATAATGATCAATTCCTACAGAGTCCTTGTTGCTTCAGCTTACTGATGATCATCATTTACATTCTGTTACACATTAGGATTTCCCATTGGGGTAATTCACGTTAGGGTTACTGAAAGACCTTCTTGTCTGTAACTCTGAGAGTTCTGTGGTTAGAGAATGTTATGAATCTTTCTCTCCATTGATTACTCCCTTTGTGGTCTAAGCTGGAAATTTTTTGAAACTTGAGAATGTTTCATTCCACAAACCACAGCTGTCATTTAGGTAGAATAAATAGGAACCAGAAAAATGAGTATTGAGATTTTCTTGAATGTATATCAGAGTCGGGTTCTTAATATGCTTGTTTGTTTCTTTTAATTTTCTGGACCTTAATAACTTGAAACTCCTATACCAGTGAAAATATTAGCAGCATGAAGAAATATTGACTATGATAAGGTAATTGAAAAGCTGGTATCTTTTTTGTGTAAGAGTATTATATTCCTTATGATGACCTTGATTATCAATATATTTGGCTTATGTAATTATCCTGTAGTGTATAAAAAAATCAGAATTTTGTCCTATATCTCCATCCTCTTTAATTGACAGAGAGAAATGTAGGCTCAAGTTTCAATTCTTCAAGTTTGAGAACTGTTATGTATTATTTTTAATTTGACTACAGTTCATATTACCTTAAGCAATAATCTTTAAGGATATAAGAGGTTTGAGAGACTGCTGGAATGTCTTCCTTGAAACTCTGAAACTTTCTCTATTTCTTTCTCTCTGAAACAAAATCCTTTATCACATTTTCCCAATTAATTATAAAAGTTAAAAATTAAATCTTACTTTTGTCCCCCACATTAATCCTAAGTAGATCAGTTATTTTGTCCATATTAATGGAAGCATAGCACTAGTGTGATTTAATTTCAAACTTTTATAATTATAGCTAAAATTAAATTTTGCCATGGATGAATTGTCCATGTCTTAGATGAAAGCTGACTAGGAGGATTAGCAATTGGACCTCCAGCATGACTTATGTTATCTTTGATAATTAATTAAAATCAATGTGTAGAGGCCTATATTTGGAAATTCAAGGAGTTTCCAAGCATAGATTTTCAGATTCCCTTATAAGTTTAGATTTAAGGGGTTCAAGAGGAAGTAGTACTTGGGGGAAACGCCAAAAGAGTATAAAATAGTATGGTTAAACCTCAGTCCTTATTCTGCTTACTGAGTTACACAGGATTAAGTGTTCTGTACTGGTGTGGTGTACTGCAGAAATCTCATAAAATTGACAGAAACTATTTTTCTTGTTCTTATGGCTAAACAGTTGAGAAAACACTGTCAGGAGTAAGGAAGTTGAATAATTTATTCTTATTTGAGCCTGTATAGAGAATTACAGGAAAATGGGGAGGAGCCTCATTAATATTAAAGAATCTGTCTAAGAAGGCAAGTAAAAAACACACTTCTGGTTAAACCTTAAAACATAAATGTTTTAATTCTAATGCCAAAGTAGAGAAAGGTGCAAGTAGTTAGAGAGTGTGGATGCCTACTAGCAAAACAGGGTATTATTTTAAAAGCAATGCCCAGAGAAAGTTTTTAAAACATTCAAAGGAAAGGATCTTTTAAATTCCCAAAGCAGTAATCAGAGCAAACATTAACAAGTCCAGTGACCTAAGCAACTCAAAGGTTTTCCTGGATTTTACTTTTTTATAAAAGCCATGCCAGATCTCAGTGCTTTATATAAAAGTGTTACAGTATTAATAAGTCCAGCAGGGCATCTGTTTTCTGTTCACTGGCAGCCCTGTTTCCAAGTCCAAGGTTGTACTTAAAATGGCAACTCCACCTTTTTCAGCCAGCTCTGACATGTTCATATGCGTCTCCCTTGAAGTGACAGAACCTGTGATGTGGACCAAATGTCCTCTCATGCTTTTCACCTCAGCATCTGTCCAGTCTTGTAGTACATCCATGTCCTGATTGTATCTTTTTTAAAAAATCATTAGTTCTTCAGTGAATTAATTCTTCAGTGAATTAATGATTTTTTAAAAGATACAATCAGGATGTGGAGGTACTACAAGACTGGACAGTTGATGTGTGGCAAAACCAATACAATATTGTAAAGTAAATAATAATAATAATAATAAATAAAAGAATCAAAAAAATAAAAAATGAACAATCATTAATTAACTTGGCTGCATTCGGTCTTAGTTGCAGCATGCAGCTTCTTTCATTGCATTGCACAGACTCTCCAGTTGTGGCATGCAGACTTTAATAGTTGTGGTGCCTGGGATTAGTTGCTTTGTGGAATGTGGGATATTCACTCCTCAACCAAGGGTTGAACCTTCGTCCCCTAAACTGCAGGGAAAATTTTTAGCCACCAGACCACTAGGGATGTCCCTGATTATATCTCAAAAGAGAATATTTTTGACACAGATAATGAGAAATTGAATGGTTTTTTTTCATAAGTTAAATAGACTAAGAATGGCAAAAAGTGCATGACTTATGCCTTGCCTATAATCTCATAGTAGTTGTGTTTGTGTGGGGAAGGGATAGGGTAAACCTTTATTTTGCTTATTATATCTTAATACATATTGACTTACTATAGATTTGATGGTTTTATTTCCTTCAACTCCTCCCTTAATATTTTCTTGATGTTTAACTCTGATCATTTGTTTTCAGAGTGGCTGAACCACCCTCTACTACCAGGCAGGCTAGCCTTGAGTTAACTTGAGAAACAGGCGAAAGGTAATACATTCTACTTCTAGAGCCAGTATTCTGTTCGTTTGAACTTACAGTAGGAAGCTGGTCCTGCACTCTTGCCTGAGCTTGTGCTCAGGTCCATGCTGTCCTTTCTCTCTCAGTTCTGTGACAGTCATAGCCTCAGCCCACTTCCAGGGCACTGCAGTCTCGTCCACTTTTCATTCATAGCATTTTATGCCATAGTTCTTCAAAAAGAAATTTTATGTTGAATTGCTCTGCAGCCATTCTGTTGAGTTAATATGTAATGCTGGCATTTAGTAAGCTTTCCAAATATGTTTAGTTCATCTGTACACCTAGACTATAATGGTAGGATATGCATGTCTATATCCTGCCCGTCTTTCCTTGCCTTCTCCTGTGATACACTAGGACAGTATCTTCACTGCAGCGGTTGCTCAGTACATTTTTGTTAATTCATATTTTGGTTGCCACTTCTAAGTAGGAAGGTCAAATCTAATTTCTCTTTATAATGGCTCAAATGTTTTAAACAATTTGATCAGAACTAGCAGATATATGACCAAGGAGAATTGAGGGATTGAAAGCTGAAAAAGTATTCTGTTGTGGAAGGGTAACTGAGTTAGTGTCTGCCGCTATTTTGTCTGAGTGGATGATGATTCAGTGATCATCTGTCATTCTCGGAAAATAGGTTCATTCATTTTTGTCGTAGAATGTAGTAATAACATAATAGCTTCAATAACATTTTTTCCTCCAAAGAAGAAGCAACATGTTAAAAGCCAAATTCACAGTAGAGAGACCATGGCCTTCCATAATTATCATCATCTACTGTATGATCTAAATTATCAATATTACCACTATTAGGCCACTAATAATCAACAGTTCATAGTCACAAATTTCCTTTTACAGAACAGCATGTCAGACATCTGTTAAAACAGCATGTCACTGCCTCTGCATATTTTTATTAACCTCCTTCTTGACCTGATATCTGTCTTTTGCTTCCAGACATAACATAAGGAGGCACTCTGAACTCGTTCTGAGAGTTGCAAGGCTCATTCCCCTGTTAGGCAGCAGTGTGTGTCTTGAGAAACTGTGCCTATCTGCCAGTTTTAGGTTTTATGTCTTATGGTTAGAATTTCACTCAAAAGTCACTGAATGCACTAGGAACATTACTTTGTTTCTTCTGAGTCTAGCAGAAGCAGTAATCTGGAACATTGTAGAAAGGCTGTGAATAGCCGCTGAGTTTAAGTCACAAATGACCAGGCTGGCTGTTCGGACAGTGTCCAGCACTGACAGCCCGCAGGCTCTCACACTCTGCCTGTAGAGTTTTACTTGGAGCACACACCTCCTTTTCATTTGCAAGACAGCATTGACTTTATGCTTGTCTTTGAGTCCACAGTCCCCTTGGTCACACTAACCAGTGAAATGCACTTTTCCTGAGTGCTTCTTCTTAGGTTTTTCTCTACCTTTCCAGAGGTTTCTAAATGCTCTTAGATAGGAATGGATTCTACCATGAAGCTTTCATTTACTTTCAAACTGTAACTCTTATACTTTTGCCATCAGTAAGGGAATGTGATATCTATATTTTCAAGTGACCTGTGGAAATTTAAGTATCTGAATAACATTCCTGAGTAAGAGTATCATTTTTAGCATTCTCTCAGTATATGACCACTCTCTAATGTTTGCCCAGAAATGTATTTAATAAGTGATACCTTTCTGTTCTAACTCTGTTACTTTTTCTTTTAACCCACTGAACATTCCCTGAATCCAAAGGGGCATTCACAGGTTTCCGCTCAGTTATTCAAATTGTATCACAGCTACAGAGTAAGTTTATATCCATGCACCTGACAGTCTCCCTTCTCTCCATTTCCCAGGCAGCTTCTTCCTTTATGAACCACAGTGTGTCCTCAGATAATGGAAAGTAACATGTCAGGGTAAAACCTCCAGGCAAAATGTGCAAAGATTTTTGTGGTTTTATGCAATTGTCTGCATTCTGCATCCCTAAGACTTATCACAGCTTTGGGATGATGTCAGAAATGGGATGAGACAGAGTAAACTATAAGCTTCCAAATAGAGATACAAAATATTTGGCAGCCATTACCACACTTATTCTGCACCAATAATTATTACTCTTGTTTAGAGGGCTACTGGGAAAAGAAACATCTACTTTGTGTCAGGAAGGTGAACACCAGATATAGGACAACTTTCTGAGTTAAATACACTGGGAAGGATGGGGGAATATATTATACCTAAAGGCGACAATATCCTCTCTTGGTGAGATAAGGTAATCATGTTTTTCTAATCATAGGAATTTGGGCAGGGACATAAAATATTTAACAGGAGAAGGATTTTCTAAATTATATGGCCTTTTAGAAGGAACAAGTTTAATAATAAAAGGAGGGCTAACTTAAAACACTTCTATTTGTATGTAGTTTATGAAGTATGATATCACCTGATGTGAAAATTTTCTTGGATTTGGTTCAGTTCAGTTCAATTGCTCAGTCATGTCTGATTGCTTGTGACCCTATGAATCGCAGCATGCCAGGTCTCCCTGTCCATCACCAACTTCTGTAGTTCACCCAAACTCATGTGCAATGAGCTGGTGATGCCATCCAGCCATCTCATCCTCTGTCGTCCCCTTCTCCTCCTGCCCCAATCCCTCCCAGCATCAGAGTCTTTTCAATGAGTCAACTCTTCACATGAGGTGGCCAAAGTATTGGAGTTTCAGCCTCAGCATCAATCCTTCCAATGAACACTCAGGACTGGTCTCCTTTAGGATGGACTGGTTGGATCTCCTTGCAGTCCAAGGGACTCTCAAGAGTCTTCCAACACCACAGTTCAAAAGCATCAATTCTTCAGTGCTCAGCTTTCTTCACAGTCCAACTCTCACATCCATACATGATCACTGGAAAAACCATAGCCTTGACTAGACGGACCTTTGTTGGCAAAGTAATGTCTCTGCTTTTCAATATACTATTTAGATTAGTCATAACTTTCCTTCCAAGGAGTAAGCATCTTTTAATTTCATGGCCACAGTCACCAACTGCAGTGATTTTGGAGCCCCAAAAATAAAGTCTGACACTGTATCCACTGTTTCCCTATCTATTTACCATGAAGTGATGGGACCAGAGGCATGTAATAATGACTCCTTTTGAAACTCTTCTATGGGAGAGGGCCTTGGGACTGTTGAAAAAAATACATATGTACTATGCAAGTCTCATCACAACTTAAGGAAGTACTGCATTTTAAAGAAGATGAAAATTAAATAGGGGTATGTAGGTGATTCATTTAAGATCACAAAGTTAGTAAGCTGGAGTAAGTAGTTCTCCTCTGTCACCAATGCTTCCCCTTGAGCTAATGCAATCACACCTTGTGATTTAAAGCTGGCTAACAGCTATCTGTTTTCAGTTTAACTAGGATATTAACATATTTTATGTGATTTTTTGGATTAAAATCTTATAAATAAAACAATATACTTACTTTCGTGCTGACATGGAATTAGACCTTTTATTTCCTCTGCACCGTCTAGGAAGTGTTAAGAGACAGGAAGATATTTTCCCATGAACTGTTATTAGGTGCACTGTCTTTGGAGACCAATAAAGTTTTTTATGTTTTCTCCAGAGAAGACATAATGTTGCAGGATTTTCAGTTTGAACCATCCACACACAAAAGAAAAAACAATGGTTTCCATCTGTATAAACTAGATGATAAACAACTAGAATTATTGGAAACTAGGTACTTCTTAGGTTTAAATCACTGGAAAATTAAGATTCTGTCAAGTCTTGATAAAGTGTCTTTAAGAAAACAAATACATAAAGTATCTTTAAAAATAACAAATACAGTAAACTCTGAAGAGAATTATGTTAGAGGAATCTCAACGAGGTAGAATCCATACAAAGCCTGAAATCTTAAACCAGGAATGTATCTTCTGTTGGTGACAAATATACTAAAAGTTGAGGACACTTTTTTTTAAAAACTTGCTAATCCTATATGATGTGAGTGTATATATACATCTCAGTTGTATGGTTTTAGCTGAATTTTTAGCCTTTTTGATTTTTCTCTATATTCTGTCTAGATGGATAATGGATCTGGGTGTGGGTATGTGGGTGGTCCTAAAGGACCTGAGGGTACACACAGGTTTCGGTGATAGATTTAAATGGCCATGAATTTACATTGACCTTACCGTGTTCCTGTTTATCCTGAAGTGCACATACCATTTTCCCCTTTTGGTGCCTTGATTAATGACTCTTCACTCCTTTGCTGTAGTTTCTCTTAACTTCCCTGTTGATAAGTATGTTTCAACTGAAAGCAGTATGTCACCCTAGAGTTGGGGTCACTTCCTGTTGGTCTTAGTTACTTGGAATTGCCAGCCCCATGGGTTTAGCTTTTACAGTGCTACAGATATTTCATCTCAGTGACATAGTCCCTGTGACTGGGCCATGTTGTCTATTATTTTAGATTGATGGCTTGTGTTTCCTTTTTTCTGTGGTACTTGAGTAATACTGTATAACTGCTGACCCTAAAGAAAATGAGATATGCCTCCCACAAGACAAGAACTGAGCACCAAAACTTCTAAATAATGTTTAAATAGAAGTCAGTACACTAACTCTGGCTTGTAAATTTTCGTGTACTTTCTAAGTTCCCAAACTTAATTTTCCTGACATGCCCCCTGTGCCAGTTTCATTTGTATTCAGTCTTGAAAACTATATGATTTTTAAGTACTTTCTCCCTTTTAAGCATTCAGGGGGCACAGACCTAATTTTAGCAGAGTTGACACCACTCTAAAAATTTAAAGCTCAAAGCAAGACTCTAGCCTGGCCAGTCAAGCACTTGGTTGCAGCTGTTTTCCTCATGCATAGCAGAAGCATCACATACCTCAGGTAAAGCTTGAGATTTCTGGTATTTTTTCATAATCTGATAAAATGAAAATGAACTGCAAGGTCCTGTTCCTTGTATTATCAAATACAGTTTTGGAAGTAACTTGAGAATAACAAAGATGGCCTGCACTTGCCTATGGAATGCCTCTTTTCCCACCCTGCACCCCTCCCTTTCTTCCCTCTATGGAGTATGTAAGAAAGCAAATCTCCATCGCGCAATTCATAACATTTTTTCCCATGATGCAGTCTATCATTATTTGGATGACTAAAAGCTTTAATTATTTACTTTTGGGAGTCCCTGAAACCCATGTCATCGCAAATACTGAAGAATTTTCTGGGAAAGGTTTGAAACACTTCCAGTTAAACTCTTGAGTTAATATCTCAAGAAGGAAAAAAAAATAATGTTTCTACCACATATTTTATTAAACTCTTTAGGTCCTTTTACAGGAGAGGAAATACCAATTAACGTATAATTTAGCAGAACAAAATATTATCCCATTTCAACCAGTACCCACTTCCTTGAAGTTTATTCAAGCATTAATAACCATTTAATGCAATTTAACTACACTGAGGTATCCATTACATTAATATAATATATCCATCAGGAAATTAGAGTTTTGTTTCCATGAATTTTGTATTACAAGAAAGTCTTTATAATTTTAATCTGCATTTGATGATGCTTAATTTCAACTCCTCGGTCTCTGTTACAGTGTGAGATGATCAAAATGTTCCTAATGTTAAGATTACATTCCTTGATTTATTGAGCCACAAAGCACAAATTATTTGTGAATGTGTATATGTGTGTGTGTGTGAGTGAGAGTCACTTAGTTGGAGTCATGTCCAACTCTCTGCAACTGTAGCCTGCCAGGCTCCTCTGTCCATGAATTTCTCTAGCCAAAAATATTAGAGATTCCCTTCTCCAGAGGATCTTCCTGCCCCAGGGATTGAATCTGGGTATCCTGCATTGCAGGCAAATTCTTTACTATCTGAGCCAGAGAAGACACACACACACACACACACACACACACACACACCCCTCATATTTAAGGATCTAGCTGTTTAGATGTGCAGGGTTATCAAATCTCATTAGGAATGTAAGAATGTGACTATATTTTTGAGAACTGATCATTTACAGTGATCCTTTTAAAACATACATATTGTGATGATGTCTATAAAGTAACATCTTTATGATCTGGTGTCCTATACCATGTTTTCAAAGGATGTTATATTATCTAGGTGGACAGCTACATCAGTAGATATGCTGTTTTATGCTTTAGCTCAGGAAGTATCTGATCATGAAACTTTAGTTATTAATATACTTCAGTTTGCAAGAAAAATGTAATCATATGATAGCATATGTCAGAATATTAGATATTTATTGGACTTGATAAGTATTTCACTGGATATCTTTAAGTGCTTAAACAGCTAAAAGAAAAAACTTAATAATAGCAACTGGACTATTTAGTGTCAAGATCAGAGCACAGGGCTCTCAGTGTCCAGGTTAAAGCATTTCCTACAAACTAGTAAGCTCTTATTTGGACCAAGAATAAACATGTACAAATAACAATGGAAGACACAACATATAAATACGTGCTTTGAAGTGTCTCTGCTTTTAGGTTGGGAGGACTGAAGAGATAGTCCATCAGACTTCCTGAACCCCTTGCAATATTTATCCATACCACAACAGCACAGAAACAAGCTATTGGGTTGGTCAAAAAGTTTGTTTGGTTCTTTTCACAACATCTTATGGAAAAACTCTAAAGAACTTTTGGGTCAACCCAATATATTGTCAATAAATCACTGTGTCTTCATATAGAAAGGTTTGTGAACCCAGGTGAATCATAATTGCCCTCTCAAGTAAAATTTGAATCTTTACATGAGGATTTTAAATCTTTTTGCCTAAATATTATAACCTACCATTCACTTTTCTAATGTGATCACATAACATTAGCTTAAATGGTGTCTGTGAAGAGAAGAATTTGAAAGTAATTTTCTGGAAGGAAAAATAAGAGAGTGAGGAGGAAACTCCTAGAAAAAATAAAAATGTGAGGAGGGGACTTTTAAAGCCTCGGTAAGTGAATTTCTGAGGTCATAATTTGGTTAATTGAAGAAAAAGTTCCTGTTACTGAGAAGGTCATAAATGTGTTTACAGGGAGAAAGTTAATATAAAGCCAGGCAAGTATTCTACAAATTTCAGCACTAACCAGATGAAACAATCTGATCTCTTTATCTGTTCCAAATTTGAAACTTTAAGAAGCAGAATAATTTTCTAGTTTGCCTGCCTTCATTTCCTAATTGATTCAGTTCAGGAGGTTACTCATAAACACTGTTCTGAGTGCTAGAAGGCAAACAAGTGTAAAAAAGATAAATGTATTTTCCCAGTGGTTTTTAGCTAGTCCATTTGAATAAGTGTTATAGTTATACGTCCTAAGCTATCTCTTCCTACTCCGTCTTTGTTATCTATATGCCTTATAATGAAATAAAATGACATAATAAACATATGTTGCTTGGCTCTATTCATCTTACTGATCCAACAGTTAGAATAAGGTCTTTAAGGAGTAATGCCCCAGTGAGAATAGATCAATAGCTTTAAATTCAGTGAGTAGGGCTTCCATCCTAGAGGACAAGTACCAAGGACAGAAGAGAATTAAAGGAAGGCAGCCAAGTATTTGCTTTAGCAGAGAAATGGATCCTTGAATGGACTTCTGATGGAAGGTGAGTCTAATCTCTTTTCATCATTCTTTCCCTTACTCGGTCACATTTTCTTTCCTTGCTCTCTCTCTCTCTCTCTTTTTTATTTTATTTTTTTGCTACACTCAGATCTAGCTTCAGTCAGATAAGCATAGCATTCCTCGTCGTCTTGTTCTTTTTTCTAAATCTGTATTTATCAAAACTATAAGCAGATGTTCACATTCATGCATTCAGTAAACATTTTTAGGCACCTACTATGTGATGAACATTGTGCTCTGTGCTTATAGTCTGGCTCTGGCACCTCTTCTTGGTCTCCCATCTGCCTCATCGCTTCCCTCCACCCTGGGGATGTGCTAAGATGCTGATGCTTGATACTCCCCATGTAAACTTGCCCAGACATATAGGCACTCAGGGGCTGTGCATGACCCAGAACACCCATTTCCAAAATTATTCTTCACACTGCATCAACTTCTCAGTTGTACAGAAGTTAATCTTGAAAGTGAAATTGCTCAGTCGTGTCCAACTCTTTGCGACCCCATGGACTGTAGCTTATGAGGCTCCTCTGTCCATGGGATTTTCCAGGCAATAGTACTAGATTGGATTGCTATTTCCTTGTCCAGGGAACCATCCCAACCCAGGGATTGAACCTAGGTCTCCCGCTGTACAGAAGTTAATCTTAGTGAAGACTAAAACAAAAACAATAGAAATTGTTACTAACTCATTTGAAATAAAGTGTGAATGGCATATAAAAATCCTTATGAAGGATATTTACATTTAAAAATAAAGTGATTGTCTCAAGTCATTTTAATTTTTCATTTTAACTTTTCATTTTACGTTGAAATGTAGCTGATTAGCAATGTTGTGTTTCAGATGTACAGCAAAGTAATTCACCAATACATGTAACTGTTTTTTTTTTTCAGATTCTCTTCCCATTTAGATTGTCATGTAATATTGAACAGAGTTTTCTGGGCTACACAGAGTTTTTGTTGATGAATCTTTAATTGATTAATTATCAGAAAGTTTTAGAAAGAATCTGACCTGTCAAATTTGGGCTACCTCTCCTACACTGCTGAGTCTGATCTTTAATATGAGTATAGCAGACAAACTTGACCTACTAAATCAGCCATTTTGTAAGCTACATATAGAATTGACAAATGGATTCCCAACCTACTTGCCTGCCATGGAGATGATCTCACTTTGTTAGGAGATAATAAAAATAGATACCAAGGTCAATTTCTTATATAGAAAACAAGGATCAAAGAGGAAAGCAAAATACAAACATGCAAATACTGGTCATACTGATAAAAGCGTCCTCTCACATGACTCTTTTTTAAGAATATGTTGAACAGCTTGAGTAACTATATACCAGTAACTCTCACATTAAAAGAATTGCATATTCTTGTTCATTACTAGTTGAATTTCTTAAGACAAGTATATTGGAACTCAAGACTCTGATGCTGGGAGAGATTAGGGGCAGGAAGAAAAGGGGATGACAGAGGATGAGATGGCTGGATGGCATCACTGACTCGATGGACGTGAGTTTGAGTGAACTTTGGGAGATGGTGATGGACAGAGAGGCCTGGCATGCTGCGATTCATGGGATCACAAAGAGTAGGATACAACTGAGCAACTGAACTGAATGTTATTTCAGTGCCTAAGAATGCTGACAGTTCTGAATTCAATAATGTGTATTCTTCAAGGAAAAATGTTAACAGTTTTCCATCTACCAATAGAATAAACAGGGAATCATAGACCAAAACTTGAATCTCCATTTGCCCAAATCAGTGGGGAATCAGTTGATTTTACTACTAGTTTTATAGATGATGAAATTGTCTTTAACAAGTATAAAATAAGAATATTTACCAGTAAAATATTTAACGTTCTAAAAAACAAAATGCATCCAATTTTAGTTTTAAGAGGTAGAAGTACTTAGAGATTTTATGTTTAATTTGACACAGTCTGTTTAGATATAACAGTAAATTTCCAGTTAAAGCTATCATTGAGACCTCCTTCCTCCATGACCCAAAACATAAGATTGCAGATTAAACTATGTGAATTTCAGTTTATCCAAATTAAACAATAAATTATATTCTAAAATAATTAAAAATAGCATTGATACCATATCTTTTGTATTAAAAATACT
>SJYC01021025.1:0-20419 GCA_006408675.1 Madoqua kirkii
TGCACTGTACAATTCTATATTATAATACAGATTACAAAAATTCAGAAACATTCTTGTTCTTTTGATATATTTACCTGAAAATTGTGATTTCCAGTTTTCAAAATAGAAGACATTATTTAGCAAACATTGATGAAAAGTAATTTTATAACTATTTAGAGAAGGGTTACTTATATTTTTCTTGAGTGGCTATGACAATGTTTGTATTTCAAACATATCAACTGATATTAGTGATTTCTATTGCTTTTATGAAGATACGCCAATTTCTTTTTATATCTGCTATTTAACAAAATACCTACTTTTCCTGAAACTATATGGCACATTAGGAACTTTCTTAGTAACACTCATCATTTTCTTATTTGCATTGGCTAATTTTGTAAAATTGGAGTATAGCTGCTTCTAGTGTGTTAGTTTTAGTTTTAGGTGTATAGAAGAGTGATTCAGTTATACATACACTCATTCTTTTCAGATACTTTTCGCATATAGGAAATATTGAGTAGTTTCCTGTGGTATACAGTAGGTCCTTTATAGTTATCTATTTTACATACAGTAGTACGTATCTGTCAATCACAGTTTCGCAGTTTATCCCTCCCCGCTTCCTCTCTGGTAACGGTGTTTGTTTTCTGTATCTGTGATTCTAGTAGTAGCAGTGTACTCACTCAGTCACGCCCAACTCTTTGCAACCTCATGGACTGTAGCCTGCCAGGCCCCTCTGTCCATGGGATTCTCCAGGCAAGAATACTGCAGTGGGTTGCCATTCCCTTCTCCAGGGGATCTTCCTGACCCAGTAATTGAATCTGGATCTCCTGCACTGCAGGCAGATTCTTTACCATCTGAGCCACTAGTTCAGTTCAGTTCAGTCACTCAGTCATGTCCGACTCTTTGCAGCCCCTTGAATCGCAGCGCACCAGGCCTCCTTGTCCATCACCAACTCCCGGAGTTCACTCAGACTCACGTTCATCGAGTTGGTGATGCCATCCAGCCAACTCATCCTCTGTCATCCCCTTCTCCTCCTGCCCCCAATCCCTCTCAGCATCAGGGTCTTTTCCAATGAACAGACTGTTCGCATGAGGTGGCCAGAGTATTGGAGTTTCAGCTTTAGCATCATTCCTTCCAAAGAACACCCAGGACTGATCTCCTTCAGAATGGACTGGTTGGATCTCCTTGCAGTCCAAGGAACAGGGAAGACCCTGAATGTTACAAATTCTTGTTTATCTTTTCATGTTTTGGTGGGTGGTATCTTAGTTCCCCAACAAGGGATTGTACTCAAGTCTCCTGCATTGGAAGCATTGAGTCTTAACCACTGGACCACCAGGGAAATCCCTCTGTGATTCTATTTCTGTTTTATAAGTTCATCTGTACCAATTTTTTAGATTCCACATGCAAATGATACCATATAATATCTGTCTTTCTCTGTCTGACTTACTTTATTCAATATGACAATCTCTGGGCCCATCCTACAGGATGCTGCAAATGGCATTATTTCATTCTTTTTAATGGCCAAGTACTATTCCATGGGGTGTGTGTGTGTGTGTGTGTGTGTGTGTGTGTGTGTGTGTGTGTACCACATCTTCCTTATCCACTCCTTGGTTGATGGATATTTAGATTGTTTGCATATCTGGCTATTGTAAATAGTGCTTCAAATGAACACTGGAGTGTATGTATCTTTTTGAATTATGGTTTTCTTTGGATATGTGCCCAGGAGTGGGATTGCTTGATCATTCTTTTACTTTTTTAGTCCTTTATCAACCAAGGGATTTTTGCAGAAACTAATGCCTATGGCCAATGATTTGTTATGTAAGCTAATATTGAAACACCTGCGTTTGAGTAAATATCAGCAACTTTTTCTGCTAATGATGTATTTATTTGAAACATTGTACATGTCAGTATCTAATATTTTGTTGGAGTGTGATAGGCCCTATAGCAGGCACCTCTGTGCAGGGGGTAAAAAACATCTATTACAAATATACTGTGTTTCACTGTGCCTTCCCCTGGAAGATTAGACTCTACTTTCTGGTGGAATTTATTTTAGTCCTATAGGGACTATTTCCTCTGGAATATGTTCCAATATTTTACCTGGTGGATCTTTATAGGTAAAGATCCTACAAAGGATATTGTAACCAAGGATGACCTGTGTAGGTGGTTCTTTTAGAAATGCCACGAGGACCAAGTGCAGGACTAACAAACTACATTCATTAGAATAGTTTCACATTCGCTAGCTGTTGCTTGTAAGTAATTTTATTCTGTGAATGTAATGCTACAATAAATTTTAAATGCATTGAGTAAACTTCAGTTACTCAAATAGAAACTCACTTTCTTATATGATTTTTGAGTTTTCCAGAAGATATTGAAGATTGCCAGGGATGATTGGATCAATCCTTTCATGTGTTTATTATACTCTAATATACAAGTGGGCTCAGTTACCTGATGGCCAGTCCTCCTGTCTTTCTTTTCTGTAGATGCTATGGAGGCATCACAAATAGTTTTCATTATGCAGAATATCCTCCTCTTATACTTCCATATAAGAGTCACTTCTCCCTTCCTTAAGAATGTCATTTCTCCCCTCTGTAGATTTTTAGATTTCTCTTTTAGCTGGTTTGGTAAACCATGATTCTCTTATAGTCCCACAAACTCCATTTTTATTTTTCAACAATATTTCAGATGTGGACATACAGTTGTAATAATTGTCTTGATAGATATGATATTGTGAATGAAGATAAGCTTGTAGGACCAGTAATATTGTTTCTTGCAGTTTCTTTCCTTCACCTGTGTAAATCTCAAGATGGCATATGTATCCAGTTTCACTTTTGCTAATCATCCAGACCAAAATTCTGTATTTTGTAAGTTTTCCAGGATTGTAGGTTTTGTATCTGAGTCACCCTTGCCAGTTTATCATTGCCTTGTCTAGTGATAGCTCTTGTTTGGGTAAATAGATCAATAGAAATTTTGGTAGAAAATGATCCAAAAAAGGGTAACATTTGAAATACTGTCTGCAGGAAATGGAATTTTTAGTCATCACTAAAGTGAAGAAATGTCATTATTTGTTCAAAGCTTCTTATAATCTTTGGAAAAATACATGTTTCAAGTAAGGGATCAGTTGACCAATATTCTTTCAAGTGTGACTTTCTTATTGTCCTATAAAAATTATTAATCCAAGAAACTTCACATCACCATTGGTCATATCATCCACTTTAAAGCCTTATCATATTTTTATAGATCTTTAATTCTGTTGGTGATGCAAGTTTGTTTGAGAAGTGTCACCTCCAAAAAGTCATTACCAAAAATTAATTCTATTATTTCACTAACACTTTTTGGGTTATTAAATACAGTGGTTACATTTGATACACCTGCAAAGCCTTATAATTTTCATGTTAAGTTGTCCTCAATTACTCTTATTCTTCTCTGATTGCCATAGCTAGGACTTCTAGAACTATATTGAATAAAAGTGGCAAAAGAGACATCCTTGTCTTGTTCCTCCTCTTACAAGAAATGCTTCCGGCTTTTCACTGTTGAGAATGATGTTAGCTGTGGGTTTGTCATATGTGGCCTTTATTATCTTGAGATAAAGCCCTTCTATGCCCACTTTCTAGGGAATTTCTTTTTTTTTTTAATCATAACTGGATTTGAATTTTGTCAAAAACTTTTTGTGCATCTATTGAGATGATCATATGCTTTTTATTTTTTCAGTTTGTTTATGTGTTTTATCACTTGAATGATTAGCAGATATTGAAACATCATTTCATCCTGATTAAATCCCATTTAATCATGGTATATGACCCTTTTACATGCTATTGGATTTGGTGTGCTAATATTTTGTTTAGGATTTTGCATCAATGTTCATCAATGACACTGGTTTGTAATTTTCTTTTTTTGTGTGGTATCTTTATCTGATCTTGGGATGAGGGTGATGGTAGCCTCATTGAATGAGCTTGAGAGTATTCCTTCCTCTATAGTTATTTTGGAAGAGTTTCTGAAGGATAGGTGTTGACTGTTTTCTAAATGTTTCATAGAGTTTCCCTGTGAAGCCATATGGTCCTGGACTTCTGCTTATTGAAAGTTTTATAATCACTGTTTCAGTTGCAGTACTTGTGATTGGTCAGTTCATATTTTCTATTTTTTATATCTTCCTGGTTCAATCTTGAGAGAGTGTATCTTTCTAAGAATTCTTCCAATGATTCTAGGTTGTCCATTTTATTGGCATATAGTTGCATGTAGTAAGTAGTCTCTTAGGACCCTTTGTATTTCTATGATGTCATTGTAACTTCTCCTTTTCATTTCTAATTTTACTGATTTGAGTCCTCTCCTTGTTTTTCTTGATGATAAAGGTTTATCAGTTTTATTTTCTCAAATACCAGATTTTAGTTAAATCCTGTCTGTTTTCTTTTTTTCTATTTCATTTATTTCTAGCCTAATCTTTGTGATTTGTTCCCTTCTACTTACTTTTGGTTTTTGTTTTTTCTTCATGTATTTGCTTTAGATGTAGGGATACATTGTTTATTTGGGGTTTTCTTATTTCCTGAGATTTCCTAAAATCTTATTTCCATAAGAATTTATTGCTATAAACTTCTTTTAGAACTGATTTTTCTGTCTCCAATAGGTTTTGGATTTTTGTGGTTTAGTTGTCATTTGTCTCTAGGCATTTTTTTTTTCCATTTTCCCTTTATTCCATGATCCATTGGTTATTTGATAACATATTGTTTAGCTTTTACATGCTTGGATTTTTTTCTGTAGTATATTTCTCATAGTGTTATGGTTGAAAATGATGTTTGATATGATTTCAATTTCCTTAAATTTACTGAGGACTGATTTATGGCCCAAGATGTGCTATATCTTGGAAAATGTTCCATGTGCACTTGAGAAATAAATGTATTCTGCATTTTCAAATGGAATGTTCTAAAATAGCAGTTAAGTCCATCTTGTCTAATATGTCATTTAAGGCTTGTGTTTCCTTAGTGATTTTCTATCTGGATGATTTATCCATTGGTATAAGTATGATGTTAAGACCCCCACTATTACTGTGCTCCTGTTGATTTCTCCTTTTGTGAATGTTAACATTTGCCTTATATAATAAGGTGCTCCTATGTTGGGCACATATATATATTTGACTTATATCTTCTTAGATTCATCATTATATAATGTCCTCCATGTTTCTTATAACAGTATTTAAAGTCTATTTTGTTTGATAATGAATATTGTTACTGTGGCTAACTTTTGATTTGTGTTTGCATGTAATAGCTTCTTCCATCCCCTCACTTTCAGTCTATAAATGTCCCTATATCTGAAGTGGATCTCTTATAGACAGCATATGGGTCTTATTTTTATATCCATTCAGCCAGTCTGTGTCTTTTGCTTGGGGCATTTAATCCATTATATTTA
Source organism: Madoqua kirkii (assembly GCA_006408675.1). Taxonomy (NCBI): domain Eukaryota; kingdom Metazoa; phylum Chordata; class Mammalia; order Artiodactyla; family Bovidae; genus Madoqua; species Madoqua kirkii. Next base: position 5,374 of record SJYC01021025.1, read on the forward strand.
AGGTAATTATTGATATTTATGCTTTTAGTACCATTTTCTTAATTGCTTTGGATTTGTTTTTGTAGGTTTTTCTTTATTCCTCTTTTGTTCACTTCTTATGATTTGATAAATATTTTTAGTGTTGTGTTTTGCTTTTTTGCTTTGGATTATTTTGCTTTTTTCTCTGTATCTATTGTGGATTTTTGTTTTGCATTTTCCCATGAGGTTTTGATACAATAGTGTGTGTGTGTGTGTGTGTGTGTGTGTGTGTACACAGACATATATAAAACTAGTGTTAATCACTCAATTGTGTCTGATTCTTTGCAACCTTATAGACTGTGGTCTGCCTGACTCTTCTGTCCATAAAATTCTCTAGGCAAGAATACTGAAATGTATAGCCATTCCCTTCTCCAAGGGATCTTCCCAACCCAAGGATGAATCCTGGGTCTCCTGCATTACAGGTGAATCTGTATGTATGTATGTATGTATGTGTGTATACATGTATAGACACATACATACATGTGTATGTGTGTGTATATATATATATATATGCAGGTAGATTCTTATGTATATACACATTCATATATATATATATATATATATATACATATATATAAGATTATTTAAATTTGGTGACCTCTCATTTCCAATGCATTTCCAATATCCTGCAATTGCAGTCTCCTCGCAATTGGTGGTTTTGATATCATATTTGTATTTGGATGAGCTCCTACTTTTACTCATGTTTACATTTACATGTGAGCTTTTCCATTGGAAATTATCTTGTTTCTAGTTGTGACCATTTCTTTTCCACCTAGGGAGGTTCCTTTAGTGTTTTTTGCAGAACTGGTCTGGTGATGCTAAATTCTCTTACCTTCTGTTTATTTGTAAAGCTTTTGATATCAGCACTGAATCTGAATGAGAACCTTGCTGGGTAGAGCTTTCTTGATCATAGGTTCTTCCCCTTTGTCACTTTAAATATACTGTGCCATTCCCTCTGGCCTGCAGACTTTCTGCTGAAAAATTTAGCTGATAACTTTATGAGAATTCCCTTGTATGTTATGTATTGCTTTTAATATTTTCTCTGTCTTTAGTATTTTCAATTTGATAAACATATGTCTCTGTGTTATTCCTTGTGTTTATACTGTCTGGGACTCTCTGCACTTTCTGGACTTACATTGCCTATCTCCTCTCCATTTACATTTTTTGTGGGTTTTTAACCTTGTTTCTTCCTCTGGAACAGGCTTATCTTTCATCTCATTTTTTCTCACTTTCTATATTTGTGGTATCCTATCTGCAGGCTTCAGGACTGTAGCTCCTCTTGCTTTTGGTGTCTGCCCCTGGTGGGAGAGCTTAGTCCTGAGACTTGTGCAGGCTACCTTGTTGTAAGTACTGGTACCTACCCACTGTCTCATTGTAGTTTATTTGCCATAAAAGTAAAATACCTGACTTGGTAGGTTCTAGTCTTTTTTTTTTTTTTCCAAAGATGGTTCAGCAGTTACTTGTGATTTTGATGTTTTCATGAGACGAGATGAGCTCAAGTCCTTCTACTCCACCATCTTGTCTGAAATCGAAGGGCTGCTTTTAATTTGGATGCTTGCTGCTTCTTTCCTCAGTGTGTGCTGGCCATGATCCCCTGGATATGGAATGTGCAGGTGTGACAGCCTGTGTGTTCCACTTTGTACTTGCTCGCACGTCTCTAAGGGGCAGCTGTGGCCCACACACTGTTGAACCAGTGTGGGAAGTACTTTGTGCCTGCTTATAGGTCTCTCGGTAGACTGGTGGCCCATGCCTACCTCTGGAGCCAAGGATAGCTCCTGTAAGCAGTGTCACGTTTCATGAGAGTGCTTATAGGAAATGGAGCTCTTACATCCCACCTCTCTTTACGTGCCCCACAGTAATAACACCTTGCCTCTCTAATAGGCTTAAGTTTCTTCTGAGTCACTTTCAGTTTCTTCAATACAGCTTCTTCAGCCTGTCTCCACACAGTGAACCCCAGTCCTCTCCCTGGGCCTGACCTCGGAAACCTGAACCTTTAGCATACCCATACCAGTGAGTGGGATTGCAGTGCAGCCGTTCCACCCTACATTGCGGGTAACTCTCCATTTTGCCTTCTGCAAACTGGTTACTGTACTGTCATTCTTCTAGGCCCTGAAGCTCCCTCTCTGTCCGGGCTGATCTCCCTGCTGCTAATGGACTTGGCAGGATGCAGGAACTTTTCCTCCTCCATAGCACCCTCTCTGGAGTGCAAGTCCAGTCCTGATACATGTCTTTTTCTTTTTCCTTTTGTCCTACCTAGTTGCACGGAGGTTTCCTTGTCCTTTGGGAAGACTTTGGTCTTCTGCCAGCATTCAGTAGGTGTTCTATGTGAATTGTTCCACTCGTACATGTATTTTTAGTGTTTTTGTGGAGAAGGCAAACTCCACATTCTACTCCTCTGCCATCTTGATTGTGGGCCTAATTGACTCAGGTATTAAGTCATTTTTACAAAATAACGGCTTATTTATTGAAGTATAGTTGATTACACTGTATGCCAATTTGTGCTACACAGCAAAGTGACTCAGTTATACAAATGTACATATATCTATATATCTGTATGTATGTATAGATATATATTATTTTCCATTATGGTTTATCCCAGGAGATTTTATATAATTCCCTGTGGTATGATGTATATATGTTTCATATATGATATTATACATGTTTCAATGCCATTCTCTCAAATCATCCCACCCTCTCCATCTCCCAGAGAGTCCAAAAGATTGTTCTATACATCTGTGTCTCTTTTGCTGTCTCGCATACAGGGTTATCGTTACCATCTTTCTAAATTCCATATATATGTGTTAGTATACTATATTGGTGTTTTTCTTTCTGGCTTATTTCACTCTGTATAATCGGCTCCAGTTTCATCCACCTCATTAGAACTGATTTAAATGTATTCTTTTTAATGGCTGAGTAATATTCTATTGTGTATATGTATCACCACTTTCTTATCCATTCATCTGCTGATGGGCATGTAGGTTGCTTCCACGTCCAGTTCTCAGCATGTAAATCTTTCATTTCCTTGGTCAAGTTTATTCCTAAGTATTTTATTTTTACTTCAATTTTAAGAATTTTTTTTTAACATTCCCTTTCTGATATTTCCTTGTTAGTGTAAAGTAATGTAACCAATTTCTGAGTGTTAATCTTGTATCCTGCTACTTTGCTGAATTCACTTACTAGATCTAGTAGTTTTTATCCTGTTACTTTTCTGAATTTATTTATTAGACCTAACAGTTTTTGTGTGAAATTTTTAGAGTTTTCTATATATAGTATCATGCCATCTACCTATAATGACAATTTTACCTTTTCCTTTCCAATAGGTATAACTTTTATTTTTTTTCCTTTCTTATTGCTGTGACTAGGACTTCCAATACTATATTAATAGAAGAGATAAGAGTAAGCATCCTTGTCTTACTTCAGATTTTAGCAGGAATACTTTCAGCTTTTCACTGTTGCATATTATATTCAATGTGAGTTTTTCATAAGTGGCTTTATTATGTTGAGATACGTTCCCTCTATCTCCCTCTATATCTAACTCTTTGGTAAGAGTTCTTATCGTGAATGGATATATAATTTGTCAAATGATTTTTCTGCACCTATTGAAATGATCATGTGGTTTTGACTTTTGCATATGTGGTTTATTCATTGATTGATTTGCATATAAAATATTTTTTCTCTGAATGTTTAAACTGTATCCAGAATTGTGGATGATACTATCAACAAATTAACCCATAATATGTGAAAGATATTATTATTATGATATCCAATTTCCAGGTTTCAAAGATAGAATTTCAGAGATATAAATAACTTAACCTTGTTTATAGTCTTATGCATAATATAAAGACATATCTGTATCAAACCAATTCTACAGCTTGTGTGCTTTCTATTAAGCCATGCAAACTTGAAAAACTTGATGGCTGTGGCTATGGAAAGTTAGGTTCTGTCTTTATTTTAATGCATTTTTTATTCAGTGTAAATCATGAGTGCATATACAAGCAAGTTTTTCTTTATGAAATTGCAAATATAAAAACACTAATGCAGAATATATTTTCTATCACTGAAAATCATTTTGAACATCCGTTCAGTTCAGTCATGTCCAACTCTTTGTGATCCACATAGAATGCAGCACACAGGGCTTCCTGTTCCAACACTAACTCACAGAGCTTGCACAAACTCATGTCCTTCGAGTCAGTGATGCATTCCAACCATCCCATCCACTGTCATCCCCTTCTCTTGCCTTCAGTCTTTCCCAGCATCAGCATCTTTTCCAATAAGTGAGTTCATCATATCAGATGGCCAAAATATTGGAGGTTCAGTTTTAGCATCAGTTCTTCCAATGAATACTCAAGACTAATTTCCTTGAGGATTGACTGGTTGGATCTCCCGGCAGTCCAAGGGGCTTTCAAGAGTTTTCTCCAACACCACAGTTCAAAAGCATCAATTCTTTGGTGCTCAGCTTTCTTTATGGTCCAAATCTCACATCCATACATGACTACTACAACAACCGTAGCTTTGACTATGGGGACCTTTGTTGGTAAAGTAATGTCTCTGCTTTTTAGTATGCTGTCTTGCTGTCTAGGTTTGTTATTGCTTTTCTCCAAGGAGCAAGCTTCTTTTAATTTCATGGCTGCAGTCACCATCTGCAGTGATTTTGGAGTCCAAGAAAATAAAGTTTGTCACTGTTTCCATTTTTTCCACCATCTATTTGCCATGTAGTGATGGGTCCAGATGACATGATCTTCATTTTTTGAATATTGAATTTTAAGCCAACTTGTTCACTCTCCTGAACTTCATCAAGAGGCTGTTTAGTATCATCTGCATATCTGAGGTGATTGATATTCCTCCCGATAATCTTGTTCCAGCTTGTGCTTCACCCAGTCTGGCATTTCCCATGATGTACTCTGCATATAAGTTAAATAAGCAAGGAGGCAATATACAGCCTTGATGTACTCCTTTCCTAATTTGGAACCAGTCCATTGTTCCATGACTGGTTCTGATTGTTGCTTCTCAACATGCATACAGATTTCTCAAGAGGTAGGTCAGGTGGTCTGGTATTCTCATCTCTTTCAGAATTTTTCATAGTTTTTTTTTTTTGTTGTTGTTATCCACTCAGCCAAAGACTTTGGCATAATCAATAAAGTAGATGCTTTTCTGGAATTTTCATGCTTTTTTGATGATCCAATGGATGTTGGCAATTTAATCTCTGGATTTCTATGCCTTTTCTAAAACCAGTTTGAACATCAGGAAGTTCACAGTTCACGTACTGCTGAAGCCTGGCTTGGAGAATTTTGAGCATTACTTTACTAGCATGTGAGATGAGTGCAGTTGTGTGGTAGTTTAAGCATTCTTTGGCATTGCCTTTCTTTGGGGTTGGAATGAAAACTGACCTTTTCCTTTCCTGTGGCCAGTGCTGCATTTTCCAAATTTGCTGGCATATTGAGTGCAGCACTTTCAGAGCATCATCTTTTAGGATTTGAAATGGCTCAACTGGACTTCCATCACCTCAACTAGTTTTCTTTGTAGTGATGCTTCCTAAGACCCACTCAACTTTGCACTCCAGTATGTCTGGTTCAAGATGAGTCATCACACCATCATGATTATCTGGGTTGTGAAGATCTTTTTTGTATAGTTCTATGTCTTCTTGCCACCTCTTCTTAAGAATAGAACATAAGCAGTCTGATTTTGGTATTGACTGGTGATATCCATGTGTAGACTCATCTTTTGTGTTGTTGGAATAAGGTGTGTGCTATGATAAGTGCATTCTCTTGGCAAAACTCTGTTATCCTTTGTCCTGCTTCATTTTGTACTCCAAGGGCAAACTTACCTGTTATTCCAGTTATCTCTTGACTTCCTACTTTTGCATTCCAGTCCCCTGTCATGAAAAGGACATCTTTTTTTGATGTTTTTTCTAGAAGATTTGTAGGTCATCATAGAACTATTCAACTTCAGCTTCTTCAGCATTAGTAGTTGGGACATAGATTACTGTAATATTTAATGGTTTGCCTTGGAAACGAACAGAAATCATTCTGTTGTTTTTTAGATTTCTCCCAAGTACTTGCCATTTCCTGTTTGACCACTTCCAATTTGCCTTGATTCACGGACCAAACATTCCTGCTTCTCATGAAAAACTGTTCTTTACATTATTGTACTTTACTTGCATTACCAGTCACATCCACACCTGGGTTTTCCTTTTTTTTTTTTTTGCTTTGGCTCAGTCTCTTCACTCTTTCTGTAGTTATTTTTCTACTCTTTTCCAGTAGCAAATTGGGCACCTACAGACCTGGGGAGGTCATCTTTCAGTGTCATATCTTTTTGCCCTTTCTTACTGTTCATGGGGTTCTCAAGGCAAGAATATTTAAGTGGTTTGCCATTCCCTTCTCCGGTGTACCACGTTTTTTCAGAACTCCCCACTGTGACCCACCTGTTTTGGGTGGCCCTACATGGCATGGTTCCTAGTTTCAATGAGTTATTCAAGGCTGTGATTCATGTGATAAGTTTCATTAGTTTTCAGTAATTGCAGTTTCCATTCTGTCTGTCCTCTGATGGATAAGATTAAGAGGCTTGTGGAAGCCTCCTGATGGGAGGGACTGGTAATGGGTGAATCTGGGCCTGGCTCTGATTGACAAGGCCATGTTCAATAAATCTTTAATCCAATTTTCTGTCACTTAGTGGGGCTGTGTTTCCTCCCTGTAGTTTAGGCCAAACTATGGTGGATTAAAAGGACTTATGCCAAGACTGTTGTATTCAGTGCTATTGACCCCATGGCAGGCCACTGTTGACCCATGTCTCTACTGGAGACTCCCAGACACTCACAGGCAAGTCTGGCTTAGTCTCTTATGGGGTTACTACTCCTTGCTCCTGCTTCCTGGTGAGCACAAATGTTTTGTTTGTGCCCTTCAAGAGTCTGTTTTCTTAGTCCTGTGGAAGTTCTGTAATTAAATCCTGCTGACCTTCAAAGTCAAATTACCTGCATGTTCTCAGTCCCTTTGCTGAATTCCCAGGTTGGAAAATCTGTTGTGGGCCCTAGAACTTGCGCAACAGTGCGAGAACATCTTTGGTATAATTGTTCTTCAGTTTGTGGTTTGTCTGCTCGGTGCCTCTATGGTGGGGCTCACACACTGCACCCCCCAGGTCCACTGGAGCCAGAAGCCCTGTCCCCTGGGCAGGCCACTGAGGATCTGTGCCTCCACAGCCGATGCTCAGACACTTGAATGTAGATCTGGCTCAGTCACTTGTGTGGTCCCTGGGTACCGTGCACACAAGTCTTTGCTTGAGCCCTCCGAGCGTCTCTGGTGGGTATGTTGTTTGATTCTAAACACAATATTGCCCCTCCAACCATCTTGTTGGGGCTTCTCCTTTGCCCTTGGACCTGGGATATCTTTTTTTTTTTTTTTGATAGGATCCAATACTCTCCTGTCAATGTTTGTTCAGCAGTTAGTTGCAATTTTGGAGTTCTCACAGGAGAAGATGAGCACATGTCCTTCTACTTGGCCATCTTCTGTCAGATTTTTTGAATCTGACCATTTTGAATATAGGTTTTGGGATTTATGCTTTTTAAGGAAAATATTACTGGGAGGAGATTTATAATTTTCTAGAGCATCATTTAGTAAATGATTATGTATTATTTAGTAAATGAGTCCATGCCTATCTTCTAATTATGTTTATTGATGATAAAGAATTTAGGTGAAAAAATTCTGTTGAAAAGATTATCATAACTCACAGTGGCCAGGTATAGACCATTTCATAATATGTTTAGCTTGAAAATGATCATCTGTGGCAAAAACAATTGCCCTCATGATTTGATGGAAGCAAGCACGGAAAGTGAAAATGAAGTCGCTCAGTCGTGTCCGACTCTGTGACCCATGGACTGTAGCTCACCAAGCTCCTCCATCCATGGGATTCTCCAGGCAAGAATACTGGAGTGGGTTGCCATTTCCTTCTCCAGGGGATCTTCCTGACCCAGAAATTGAACCCAGGTCTCCCACATTGCATGCAGACCCTTTAACCTTTGCATCACCAGGGAAGCCCTTAAATATAAGACTCCAAGTACTAACATCAAAGATTTCAGGGGAGGAAAGGAAGCCAGGTTGAAAGAAGAAGGGGGAGGAAGCGGGAGAGGGGAGGCGAAAGGGATGGACTTACAGACATCTCCTGCCACCTACAGATGTCCAGGCATTATGGTACTTTTCCCTGGACCTCCAGAGAAGCGAGGACTGGAACTCGGCCCTACCAGAAATCAGACCAGACCAGAACCAGAATTTGAGTTCTCTGCCAAGAGGAGGTGATCAGTCTCCAATCCTCAGCTCAGGCTGAGGCCCTTCACCCAGATTCCTGCGTCCAGGATGGGGAGGGAGGAGGGTGGACTAGAAAAACAGGGAAGGATAGGAAGGGTTAAGGAGAGGAAAGAGAGAGGTCAATAAAGTCTCTTGTTCCTTACTGGTCGGGGCACTCTGGCCAGTTGTCCGCGTTAAGAGGAGACCAGGGACAAAAGGGTCCCAGTTGCGGCTGCTAGGTCTGGTCCCTTGGCAGGCAAGCTGGCCCCTGAGTACCCCGAGTGGTCAGGAAGTCAGTCTCAGAGAAGAAGGATCCCACCAGAGTCGCCATTTGTTGCAGGAAGGCAGACCTCTTCCAGGGCCCGAAACTGTGCTCTTGTCTAACACTCGGAAATGAATTGTCCGAGGAGACACATGTGCTGACAAAGCAAGAGATTTTATTGGGAAAGGGCACCTGGTTGGAGAGCAGTAGGGTAAGGGAACCCAGGAGAACTGCTCTGAAATGCAGAGATACTGTCTATTCATAATTTCCCTGCTCTTTCATCAAGTGTGCATTTGTTCTGTAGGCTTTAGAAACTTTTACTAATTACCTTTACTACTTAGACACCTCACCACCATTTCAGTGCATTTTAAAACTGTGCTGTTAATATGTGTATCTCATTATTGTTCTCTGCTTCCTAGTTCTTGTTTCAACTAATTAATAAGTCCCTAGGGGACATAGGCTCTGTCTTATCCATGTTAATCCAGTGTAGACCAGTCTCCACAGTGCTGAACAAAACACATGCAACTAGTATTTGTCTAATAAAAAAGATTTCTAGCCCTAGTGAAACCTGTGACACATGGACTCTCTGGTGCACTTTAGTGAGACTATAAATTGACACAACCTTTCTGGAGGGTAATTTTTATTATGTATCAAAATATAAATGTCCAAGCCTTTCAATTTAGAGATCCTTCCCTGGAAAACTTTTCTTAGAGCTTGGCATCATTTTCCCCTTACCACCACCCCTTATTTCCCACTTCACCATATTTTCAGTTGGCTAACTCTTGTTATAGTTCCTATATCTCCACCTCAAAGCAATATCCTATGAAAAGCTCCTCCTGTTCTTAAAAATATTAAATGCCTTATTTTGGATTACCAGAGACCCCAGCATATCTCCAACTAGCTTTGATTTACACAAACGTTGTATCCTTATGCTCAAGAATGTCTGCAAAATTGTATATACTTAGTAAGTGTTGGAAAACTTTTCTTAGAGCTTGTGCATCATTTTCCCCTTACCACCACCCCTTATTTCCCACTTCACCATATTTTCAGTTGGCTAACTCTTGTTATAGTTCCTATATCTCCACCTCAAAGCAATATCCTATGAAAAGCTCCTCCTGTTCTTAAAAATATTAAATGCCTTATTTTGGATTACCAGAGACCCAAGCATATCTCCAACTAGCTTTTATTTACACAAATGTTGTATCCTTATGCTCAAGAATGTCTGCCAAATTGTATATACTTAGTAAGTGTCCATTAAATAGACTGAGTAAATGAATGAATAAGTCGCTGTGTTTGGACCCATAATATCGACATTGTCTGTAAGCATTTAAAAAATACATCATTAAAATTTACCAGCTACCATAACAATCTTTTTCATAGTAGAATGTCCTTATTTCATTAAATAATTATTAAAACACAAAAGCAAAGAGAAACTTAATTTTATATTCTCTTTCTATTGTTCTTTCTTTTAAGAATGATCTACAAGCTTACTCTAAGCCTCCTCTCAGAAAGTATGATATGGAGCTCTATTAAATAGAAGGTATACACATCTGGGCACTCCATTAGGGAGAATTTTAGAAACTGAGAATGAACTACCCTGTAAGCTCTAAATTTGTTATATCCATATTCTATTATAGTCCAAATTAGCTTGAATTTATTCCTCAAGAACAGTGTATAATAGCATGACCAAGGAAAGATTTCTCTTGTGTCATTACAGCAAAAAAATAAATTCTACCCCCTTTTTATCTTAGTAAAAATCCTATAATAACTACATAAAAATGCAGTAAAGATAAGGGATGAAATCAGCTATATAGGAGGAAGTTCATTTTGTCCATTCAATTTGTTATCCATATTGAAAAAGGATCAGTTATTTCTATTTTTGCATAAAAGGAATCCAAGATTTGATGTTGCAGTACATTAGTCTGTCAGTCCTCATATACACATGTACATTTATGCATAGTTTTCAAGCAAAAAATTATTAGCCAAAAAATGTAAATGACGTTAGATATATCCAGACTCTTAGTATCCCCTTTTTATCTTAGTAAAAATCCTATAATAACTACATAAAAATGCAGTAAAGATAAGGGATGAAATCAGCTATATAGGAGGAAGTTCATTTTGTCCATTCAATTTGTTATCCATATTGAAAAAGGATCAGTTATTTCTATTTTTGCATAAAAGGAATCCAAGATTTGATGTTGCAGTACATTAGTCTGTCAGTCCTCATATACACATGTACATTTATGCATAGTTTTCAAGCAAAAATTTATACTCATTTCATCTAATCATTAGCCAAAAAATGTAAATGACTTTAGATATATCCAGACTCTTAGTATTCATTTCATGCAACGACCTCAGTTCAGTCGCTTAGTTGTGTCCAACTCTGTGACTCCATGGACTGCAGCATGCCAGGCTTCCCTGTCCATCACCAACTCCTGGAGCTTACTCAAACTCATGTCCGTTGAGTTGGTGATGACATCCAACCATCTCATCCTCTGCTGTCCCCTTCTCCTCCTGCCTTCAATTTTTCCCAACATCAGGGTCTTTTCAAATGAGTCAGCTCTTCACATCAGGTGGCCAAAGTATTGGAGTTTCAGTTTCAACATCAGTCCTTCCAACTAACGTTCAGGACTGATTTCCTTTAGGATGGACTGGTTGGATCTCCTTGCAGTCCAAGGGACTCTCAAGAATCTTCTCCAACACTACACTTCAAAAGCATCGATTCTTCGGTGCTAAGCTTTCTTTATGCACAACCTAGATACACAAAAAAATGAATTACAGAAAGCATTTTTGTGTGTCTTCTGCAAGGACTGAACATAAGCACCTGACAGAGCCAGCAGTTGAAATTACTTCTTTTCACTCAGCCCAAGACTCCCAGCCCCCTTCAAATCACCTCCTATTTCAATCTGTGTATTACTTTAAAGTGTTGTTAATGACATTTTGGACCCTAAACTGTAAACATCAACCCGGTAATTACTTATCCTTGAATACATTCTCCAAAAAGCTCATAAGTTGAAAAATAATATTTTACGATTTTTATTATATCTATTTGCCAAAAGTAGCATGCAACACTAGCACACACAGAGAGAACTAAACAAAGCCTAGTAACCATTCCTGTCTTAAAGAAAGAAAACTAAAAAAATATATCAGTGATTTGGCAGGCAAATATTTCTTATAATTCTCTCATGCCATACCCTCCCTCCCCTTGGTGAGATTAATTGTATGACAAATGACATGGGATGGCCTTATGAAATTTCGTCTGGAGCAATTTTTACTGCTAATGGAAATTATAAATAATATGTGCCTTTCGTCAACTGCATTCTTCCGTAATCTAATTGTATCAAGCTAATGAGACCTGGGTTAGGAAATGTTCTGAGGTTCCCATGCCCTAGGTCAGGGAATGCTGAAAACATCTCTGAGCAGATGTGCTCAGTCTCACACAGATGGCAGCTGGAGCACTTGGTCACTCCACAGAACGCTGGCTGTGTGGGGGCCTGTGCACTTGACCTTGTTCCTAGAGGTAAAGATCTTTTCTGTTGGTTAGCTGCAAAACCAAGGAGAGAAGGATGGCAGAAGGAAACAGAAGTCTTTTCTTTACCCTCTGTCCTCCTACCTTTTTTTCCCCATTAATGGTGTAGAAGTTTCTCTTCCTTTTCTTCCCAGGGAAAATGGCTTTAAATGATGCCTTTTCAGAAACAAGCACATTTGTTAGTTTCCGCCTGTGTTGAAGGTGGCCAGAGGGCCAGGGAAGGGTTGCATGAGAATGAAAACACCTCTTTTCACCATTTCTCCAAATCAATATTGTTTACTCCACATTTACAAAGGTTGATGCGATACCACTCCAGGCTGTTATAGACTTAAGCTGCTTCAAAGATGATTTTATATTATGGTTGGATGAGAGACGTTTAAATAAAAAATTCTAACATACTCCAAAAGTGGCATATGCTATGACCATTCCCTCCTGACCTTGAAGTTAGGAACTGTGGGTGACAGAGCTGATATATAATTACCTATGTCCTCTGATGATGTCCTGAGAGGGCAAGATGACCTTAGGAGTCTATTGTAATATTTTGGTCAATATCCAAAACCTAAGGAAGGAGATTTGTTTCCTGTCAGTTACTCATAAGTTTTAGAAAAGAAAAAAAAAATGTCCATTTTAATGCAGTTGGAAAATATTTTTATCTTTGTTTATTTTTAACCAAAGTTCGATGAACCCCACTCCCCAATTTTTCCCTAATTCCATAAACCATGTGAGAACACACACACACCCACACACCACAGTCTGTGCTTCCTATTTTCCCTTGACCCAAGGGACCACTGATTCCATAGCATCACATCACAAAAGAATTGTTCTCTCAGAAAGCCTCCTGAGGTTTCAGTTAGGATGTTTCAAATGTCCCAAGAATGAGGCAGCTCACTGATTTTTTAAAGATGCGATCGGTTCTCATGGTGAGCATCTTCCCCTCTCATGTTTTACTCGGATGCCTTCCTTCGTGCTGTCCATTTGCATCCTGCCAAAGGATTCTTCCTCTCCTGAGGCATTTACATCTTTCACATATTTCGAGACTCTTATCATGCTCCTCTTAACAATCACTTAGCCAAAATATACATTACTCTGTGCTCTTTTAATCTTTCCACATAAATCAAGGCCTCGGTCTCCTAATCATTTTGTTGTTCTTCTATGAAGTCACTCCAATTTGGCTTTGTGTTCTGACATGACAAAAATGGAAGACAGATTTCCCTGTTTATACTCAATACTGTCATGTTGAGACACCGTCACCTTCTGCTCCTTAATACAAAGCTCTTTTATATGCCAACAAACTCAATACTCCTCTCATATTGCTGGATTATGTAGCTGTTACATCCTTTTCTCCTTGGAGATCTAATCTGTCGGGAACCTTGAAGTGGTTTGTGATGTTATTTTTGAACAATAATGGTAGTAGAAATTACACTTCTTTTGATAAAGACAGCAGAAGCAGGTTCTCATGTCCCCACCCCATATTTCCCAAGCATTTATTGGATCTATGGATTTTTCACATTTTTCCAAGGGGTTTCCATTAAAAATAAAACCACACATGGAAACTCCTAGGCCCCAAAATATTTTAGAAGAGGAAAGCAGAAGTTTATAATGAAAATACCTCTTACAACTTTACCAAATATGCTTTGATATAGGCACAGAATCAAAAGTAGTTTATTTTATAAGCTCTAGCTAAATTTCAGAAACAAAACCAAATGAAACTTGAATACTTATGAAGTTTCTTTGGAGGCATTTTCTTGCAAAAGTGTATCAGATTGCTGCTTTTAACTTTGTGTCATTCAGTGATAATCCTACAGCTTACTGATTGGCTAAGGTATTTGGAACTGACTGGCCTTTGAATCACTCTTTAAGCTGAAGGCGGGTGTGGATGTTAATCCTTGGGTTATTAACACCTTATATATGTTAGTTCAGAGATCTGGGGTGTGCCTGTGTTTGCACTGCCAACATGAATAGCATTTCTTGGAAATTCAGAGGTTTTGTTTTCTGACGATTTGATTTGAAATATTTTCCACACAAGCATTTTCACTCTCACTCAGAGTAATCACTTTTTTTGGACTTGGTTTTATTTTAATTCTTCTTTCCTGAACTCATTGATTAGCTGCGATATGTACCAGCTGGAAAGTCAGAAGACGAGGTACAAGGTTTGTTTAATAGATCTCTGGAGATGATATATTGGGTAAAATAAGTGTATCACCCTTTAATATACATATTAATCCTGATTCCTAATCTTTATCTACAAGAAGATTTTCATTCTTATGGAATTTTTAGACTCCCAATTTGATTCTCCTGATAAATCTAAAACTTTCCTTTTCTATTTACATTAGAACACTGAGTAAATTATCTTTCTCATCTTCAGCATTTGACCTTTGAGGTAGCTCAGCTGGTAAAGAGTCTGCCTACAATGCAGGAGACCCTGGTTCGATTCCTGGGTTGGGAAGATCCCCTCGAAAAGGGATAGGCTACCCACTCCCGTATGCTTGGGCTTCCCTGGTGGCTCAGAGGGTAAAGAATCTGCTGGCAATGTGGGAGACCTGGGTTCAGTCCCTGGGTTTGGAAGATCCCCTGGAAGAAGGCATGGCAGCCCACTCCGGTATTCTTGCCTGGAGAATATTATGGACAGTGGAGCTTGGCAGGCTATAGTCCATGGGGTTGCAAAGAGTTGCTACTAAGCACAGACACTTCTTAGGTCATCATTTAGTTCACTTGCTCAGTCATGTCCGACTCTTTGGACCCCATGGGCTGCAGCACACCTGGCTTTCCTGTCCATCACCAAATCCTGGAGCCTATTCAAATTCATGTCCATCACGTCAGTGATGCTATCCACCATCTCGTCCTCTGTTGTCCCCTTCTCCAACCTTCAATCTTTGCCAGCATCAGGGTCTTTTCCAATGAGTCAGTTCTTTGCATCAGGTGGCCAAAGTTTTGGAGTTTCAGCTTCAGCATCAGTCCTTCCTA
>SJYC01021030.1:0-17412 GCA_006408675.1 Madoqua kirkii
GCCTCTAATTCTCTGCCCCCTTAATTTTATTTTCCTTTACAGCACTTTATAGTATTTACACTGATATATGTATCTTATTCTGCTTTTTTTTAAATGTGTAGTCCCACTAAAGTGTAAACTCCATAAAAACATGGATTGTGTGTTTTGTTCATAGATATATTGTAAATATGACATGAGATAGTCATGAGAAACTCAGTAGACATTTAGCTGGTGCTGCAAAAACATATCCTGAATGTATAAAAGATTTTATCTTATGCTACCACTTGGATTGAAAAATAGTTACTTTTACAAAGGGAGCTCAACCTGGTGCTCTGTGACAACCTAGATGGGTAAGATGGAGTGGGAAGCAGGAGGGAGCTTCAAGAGGGTGGGGACATATGCGTACCTATGGCTGATCCATGTTGATGTATGGCAGAAACCAGTACAACCTTGTCAAACAATTATCCTCCAATTTTAGAAACAAAAAAAGAAATACTTATTTTTACACTTGAATAGCCATGGACAATACCTTTAAAACAAACCAGATGTTGATGCTAAGTAGAAATGGTTGGGGGAAATTGGAAGGTTGCCCACAATGTGTATAACTTTGGGAAAGAAATACTTGAAGATTATACCCCACAAAGGCTTATAGAGGGCGCAGGAGGTAAACCAATATTTTACAATGCAATATTTTAAAATTTAGTAAATGAGAGTCACTCAGTTGTGTCCGACTCTGCAACCCCATGGACTATACAGTCCATGAATTCTCCAGGCTAGAGTACCAAAGTGGGTAACTGTTTCCTTCTCCAAGGGATCTTCCCAATCCAGGGATCAAATCCAAGTTCCTGCACTGCAGGCAGATTCTATATATAAAGGTGGACCGTTTATTCTAAACTCTCATGTCTTTGTACATTGTGGCTATAGTAACCAGCAACGTAATCTTGCATTATCATCTGGATGTACAAATGTATTTCAGTTCTGTATACTACTACAGGAGGGATCTACCTCAGCACCAGCCTAATATTAAATGTGTCAGTTTCCTTCCTGTCACCCACTCTTAGATTTTGCTGCATTTTACACTTAATATTAAAAGTTTCTTAGAATATGCTCCTACAATGGAAAACTACATTCTATGCAATTTTTCTTTACACTGGTGTTTTAGATGTTATATACTGAAAATACATTGAAAGCTTATGCTAGCATATCAGCACAGGCTGCAGAGTTTTGTTTTTTCAAAGATGTATTATACAGCAATGGTACATGGAGGACATAATTTCTCACACAGTGCAGACTTAAGGAGTTGAAAGAATAGTGCTTTATCATGAGGCTTTGAGTAGTGTAAACATAACTAAGATTACTATTTATTCCACTTGCCCAATTTGATCAACTGGTGAAATTTACTAGCTGATCATAGAGCTAAGAGGGTAATAATGATTATTAACAGCAACAAGGGAGTTTCAGAGAAACTAAACAAAATGAAATACACTTTAGTTTGATGTTGCTCTAGAGTCTGGAAAAGTAAGTAGTGTATATTTATGCTGGCTAAAACTGAGCCAAAACACCACAACCTTCAGTCAATTGCATTATAAAATAGAATGTATATAGTTACATTAAGATGGTAGTACATGCCTGGAAAACCCCATGGACAGAGAACCGTGGTGGGCTGCAGTCCATGGGGTCGCTAAGAGTCAAACATGACTGAGCGACTTCACTTTCAATTTTCACTTTCATGCATTGGACAAGGAAATGGCAACCCGCTCCAGTATTCTTGCTTGGAGAATCCCAGGGACAGCAGAGCCTGGTGGGCTGCCGTCTATGGGGTCACACAAAGTTGGACACGACTACAGTGACTTAGCAGCAGCAGCAGCACATGCCACTTACATGCTACTTAAAATCTCACATTGTTACATGGTACCACAATCCATAGCCTTACAGCAAATCAACTCAAGGTAAATAACTAAAATCTCCAAAAGTCAAGATGAAGAATTATATAGTAAAACTCATGAGCACCAGTATTTTGTCACCCCAAAAGTTATAATTCCATTCCTACTGCTAGGACTGGAAGCAAGTAGGTGTGGGTTAGACAACACTGTGGGAATGAGTTTCTTCTGCTACAGTCATATGTCTCATCTTGTAACCAATGTTTCAATGCACACGGGAAAGTCAAACTACCTGGGTCCAATTCCTGAGCTCAGGATTTACTACAATTAATTGTGTCACTTTGAGGAAACAAAAGAACGTCTTTGGACCTTGGTCTATTATTTGTAGGAAAGAGAACATAACAGTTCCTGCTGCCTTGGGTTGCTGTGAGAATTAAGTAACAAAATCTTTGAAAAGTTCTAAATTCTTACCTTGCATGTGGTAAGCACTCAAAAACTGTTAAATGTTTTTATTCATACCCAAGGCAACATATTCTCAGAGCATTATCACTAAGTTGTATGCTCAACAAATCTGCTTTGTTCCTAATACCTTTTATATAATGTCCTATTATATACAAACATGCTTGGAAACTCCAAATACATTCCATGCTAGGTTCACACCAAATTTAGTTTGTCTATATGGGCATTCTTTTTCATTTATCTTTTTTAGAATTACTACTTTTATTGCCCTATACATCTTGCTGACCTATTGTAGAATGTATAGTGCCAAAATTTTAGATGAATGAGAAATTCCAACTTTAGACACTTTTGGTAAGCATCCATCTATAACTAAGACCTAATTAAATGGGGTATAACCAATCCTTACAGAAGTACTTTTTTTTTTTTTTTTGGTAAACATTTCTCATCTACTCTGTTTCTATTGCTATGACCATATTTCCATCTCTCTCTTTCTCTGTTCATTCCTTTCATTTCACATACTAACTGAAAACAAATATCACCATATTAACCCATAATTAAGACAATTCAGTAACTTCCCATTGCTCTAAAGATAAACACTGTAAGGCCTTTCAGGTCTGTCTCCTTCCAGTTGCTTTGGCTTCTGGAAATAGGATCATCACTGCTTCCTGCTCTCAGCCTCGCTTGCTCCCCTTCAATCCCTCGAGCCCACTGGGACTTTCCTGCCACCAGACTGCGCCAGTGCTCTTTATTTCTGATTTCTCTCACAGCTCTTTTCTTCCTCTTCTACAAGGTCATATTCCATAAAGCAAGCAGTGGCAACACTCTCTGTTTTTCCTATATATGTATTGTGTGTCTATGTATAATTGCATCTTGAAAATAATGAAATACCCCTCCCTAATTAAACTGTAAGCTTCATGAGGGCAGAAACTGTATCTGTCTTTGTACTGCTTTTTTATATTCAGTGCATGGCATATCCCTGGCATACACTAACAGAAAACTGTGCTGAATATCTGATAATGTATCTGATAATATACATATAATACAATATATTATTGAATATATGATAATATATAGTATGCTGTGCTTAGTTACTCAATGGTGTTCGACTCTTTGTGACCCCCATGAACTGTAGCCCACCAAGCTCCTCTTGTCTGTGATAAGAATATTAGAGTGGGTTGCCATGCCCTCCTCCAGAGGATTTTTCCACTCCAGGGATCGAACCCAGGTTTCCCACTTTGCAGGCAGATTCTCTACTGTCTGAGCCACCAGGGAAGCCCAAAAATACTGGAGTGGGTAACCTATCCCTTTCTCCAGGGGATCGTCCTGACCCAGAGATTGAACCGGGGTCTCCTGATTTGCAGGCAGATCTTTACCAGCTGAGCTAACAGGGAAGTCCAGTGAAAGTGTTAGTTGCTCAGTTGAGTCTGACTCTTTGAGACCTCCATGGACTGTAGCCCAAGCTCCTCTGTCCATGGAATTCTCCAAATTACTGGTGTGGGTTGCCATTTCCTTCTCCAAGATAGTCAGATGACTGATTTTTTTTTTTTACATGAAATGTGAACACCTCCAAATGCCTTCTAAATATCTTCACTTAGGAATTCCTTGAGCAGAATATACATGTAGTTTACTTTTATTTACTCTATGTCAGCAAATAACATCTTTCATATAGCAGATTTTTATTAGCTGCCTTAATTATTTTCTAAATAACATGGAATAAATAAGAAATAAAAGCTCAGTGCACAGTTAATTTTGATACACTGCAAATTTGAAGTGTTTTTTTTTTTTTTTGCCACAACAACACAACGTTTCAAACTACACATATTCCAAAAAATTTTCCTTACCAATTTCCTTAAAGCTGTCAAATTACATTTCCATTTCCCTGGTCAATTAAAATTTTGAACATTAAGTACTTTTTACTCTTTGTTTTGAATTTATCCTCATATTCAGTCAATAGTTATATTCAAACATGATTTCTCATCATCACTACTTCATTACTTTATAGATGTTCAACACCTCACATTTGAATTTTTGAAAGTCTTTTTTTTTAAATTCTCTTAGCCATAGTTTGTGTCTATTAATAGCTGTTATTTTAACCACATCAGTGTAACTTTCATAGAAGTCAGTTTCAACAAGCTGTTCTGCTAAGAAATGGTCACAATGTCTTATATTTGATTTCCTAAAACCAAAACACCACTTGCTGATTTTTAGTACTCTCCAAGTTGTCTTTTCCCACTGTTTAAGACCATGTTTCTACCAACATACCACTTTTATTCCTGTATTATGCTACCTATAACCAGTGTTCACCCTTACAAATTCTTAAGGACACAGATTTATGTCTTCCTCCCACAAGAGATATTCTCTGCCCTTTAAAATTCTCATTTCAGTCTCCTGAAAGTTCAGAGCACAAATCTCATTCCATTATATATTATTATCTTTACGAAATTTTCCCTCTTTTATCAACCATTGATACCCATGGTCATAATATAGACTTGTTATTACCATTAGAACCCATCTGCAATATCAATTTTAAGCACCTAGCCCTAAAATGATCACATCCTATGTCTTAGCTATATCCCACTAATATCCTTTTCCAGCAGTTGTTCCACCTCCCTTGGAACTAAATGCCATGAATTCCATCAATTTTTCATGGGCAATCACCTTGCTTCTGTGTTTCTTTCCTATTGCCCTCTATTAAATTCCACCATTTGCCATTATAATTTATCCTGAGAATCTGAGAATATACTCTTGTCTTAGTCTTCCTCATAGTACTCCTCTGGGAAAACCTCAAACCTGATTAAACCCAAACATCTGCTAAGTCTGTATGTGGTAAACAGATCCTCATGTTCTTCCCTTTCTTTGACAGAAGCTGAGTGATTGGCTTGCCCAACAGAAGTGTCATTCTTCTGTTCTTCTGATCTTCTGAGACCAGGCCACAGAACACCTTGCATCTTTCCCCAGGATTTCTTGGAAAACTTGCTCTTGGAAACCAATTACCAAGCTGTGAGAAAGCCCAAGTGATCCTGTAGAAAAGCTTCCATGGAGAGGAACTTCTGATCCAGCGTACTGGCCCACTGGGATCCTGGCTTCCATGGAGAGGAATTACTGATCCAGCAGTACTGGCCCACTGGGATCCGGGCAGGAGTCACCCACTTACCAGTCTCAAGTAAGCCACTTTGGCAGTGGGTCCTCCACACCATGTGAGCTACCAAAGCTGATGCTGCA
Source organism: Madoqua kirkii (assembly GCA_006408675.1). Lineage (NCBI taxonomy): Eukaryota > Metazoa > Chordata > Mammalia > Artiodactyla > Bovidae > Madoqua > Madoqua kirkii. Next base: position 5,541 of record SJYC01021030.1, read on the forward strand.
CAAAGCGGAGATGAGCCATACTTTCTGAGCTCTGCTTAAAATTCACATCTGTGAGCAAAATAATGATTGTTGCGATTTTAAGCCATTAAGTATTGAAGTGGTTTGTTCAGTACTAATCAATAACCAGAATATCTTGCCTGCATGCATGCAGATTAACACCACTAGAGAAAACCACAATCATGCTGACTGGCTTTGATTTAAATCTTGCTCACAAAACTGAAGCAGGTTTTAAGGCTTTCCAGTAGTAACACTGAATTGCCTTATCCACTCACTTTCTTAAAAGAATGCCACCTATCTGCTTACTTTCTTAAAAGAATGTATCTTACATTTTCCTCTCTCCTCAAACCTGAAACACCTTTCTTTTCCTTCATTTGCTAACCTCGTTTCCAGTTTTCCGGTAAAGAAAAAGCAGTTGGCACATAATTTTCACAACCTCCTATCATCGCTTCTACCTCCTAGTTGCTTATAGAACAAAGTTATTTTCTTTCTATTAATATTCCTACACCTTCTCAGTCTGATTTTTTTGTTCTACCTCTTCTCCCTTTACTTGTATCTTTAGAATTCCTCAAGGGTAGACCCATGGACTCCTTCTTCATCTCTACACATACTCACTCTCTTGATGTCCTCATTTAGTCTTATGGCTTGAAATACCACTGAAATGACACAGCTTAATTTATAGACATAGCTCAAGGATAGTGTGGGTTTTGATTCAGATCATGGAAACAAAGCAAATGTTGCAATAAAGGAAAGCACATAGATTTTTTGGTTTTAGAGTAATTATGAAAATTATGCTTATACTATATTGTAGTTTATTAGGTAGGCATAAGCATTATGCTTAAAAATGTACATACCTTAATTAAAGATAATTTACTGCTAAAAAATGCTACCAATTATTTGAGGCTTCCCCAAGTCACAATCTTTTTTGCTGGTGAAGGATCTTGTCTCAATATTGATGGCTACTGATTGATTAGGGTGATAGTAGCTGAAGGGTGGGGCGATTGTGGCAACTTCTTAAAGCAACAATGAAGTTTGCCAAATGTTCATTTCATGAACAATGTCTCTTCCTTTCATGAACAATTTCTGCATAACATGCAATGCTGTTTGGTAGCATTTTATACACAGAAGAATTTCCTTCAAAGTTGGAGTCAATCCTCTCAAACCCTCTCTCTGCTTATGTAACAGTCTGTTTATTACCTGTTTATGTAATAGTCTAAACTATTTGCTGTCATTTCAATAGTCTTCACAGCATCTTCACCAGGAAAAGTTTCCATCTCAAGAAACCAATTTCTTCGCTTATTCATAAAAGTAATCCCTAATCTATTCAAGTTTTAACATGATATTGTAGCAATTCAGTCACTTTTTCAGGCTCCATTTCTAGTTCTAGTTTCTTGCCATTTCTAACACATCTGCAGTTAATTCCTCTGCTGAAGTCTTGAACCCTTCAAAGTCATGAATGAGGACTGGAATTAACTGCTTTCAAACTCCTGTTAATGTTGGTATTGTCACCTCTTACCACGAATAACAAATGTTCTTTATGTCACCTAGAATGATGATTCCCAGAATTTTTTCAGTTTCCTTTGCCCAGATCTAACAGAGGAATCACTAATTATGACAGCATAAATACAAAATGTATTTATTAAATAACAAGACTTGAAAGTCAAAATTACTCATTGATCCGTGGGTTGCAGAATGGATGTTTTGTTATCAGGCATGAAAACATTAATTTCATTAAACATCTTCAGCAGACTTCTTGAGTGTCCAGGTTTATTGTTAAAAAGGAATCATACTTTGAAAGCAATTATTTTTTTCTGAGCAGTAGGTCTCAATAATGGGCTTAAAATATTAAGCAAACCATGCTATCAACAGATAGTGTCATTCAAGCTTGCTGTTCCACTGACAGACTACAGGCAGAGTAGATTTAGCATAATTCTTAAGGACCCTAGAATTTTCAGATATCCTACAAACCATGCTTCAATCTAGTCACCAGTGCATTAGCCACTAATAAGAAAGTCATTCTTTCCTTTGAAGTTTTGAAGCCAGGCATTGACATCTCCTTTCTGGCTATTAAAGTCCTAGATAGCATCTTCCAATAGAAGGATATTTTGTCTGCATGGAAAACCTGTTGCTTACTATAGCCACCTTTGTTAATGGCCTCAACTAGAACTTCTGAACTTCTGGATACCTTGCTGTGGTTTCTACATCAGCACTTGCTGTTTCGCCTTGAAATTTGATATTATAGAGACAGTTTATTTCCTTAAACTTCAGGAACCAACCTCTGCTAGTTTCAACCTTTTCTTACATAGTTTCCTCAACTCTCTCAACCTTCATAGAATTGAAGAGAACTAAGGCCTGGCTTTGGGTTATGCTGTGGCTTAAGGGATGATTGTGGCTGGTTTGATATTCTATCTAGACCACGAAAATTTTCTCCATAGCAATAACGAAAATGTTTATTTTATGATTTGTGTGCTCACTGGAGTAGCACTTTTGATTTCCTTCAGGAAATTTTCCTTTACTTGCCCAACTTGACTGTTTGGCACAAGAGGCCTAGCTTTTAGCCTGTTGCAGCTTTTAACATGCCTTCCTAATTAAGCTTAATCATTTCTAGCTTTTTATTTAAAGTGAGAGATATATTACCCTTCCTTGTATTTGAACACTTAGAGACCATTATAGGCTTATTGTAATGTGCCTAATTTCAATATTGTTGTATCTCAGAAAGAGGGAGGCCTAAGGAGAGGGAACTCAGTGGTCAGTGGAATAGTCAGAACACACACATTTATCAGTTAAATTTGCTGTCTTATATGGGCATGGCTCATGGTGCTCCCAAACAATTATAACAGTAATGTCAGCATAACAAATATAATGAAAAAATCTGAAATATTGCAAGAGTTAACAAAATGTGACACTGATATAGGAAGTAAGCAAATGCTATTAGAAAAAAATGGTCCTGATAGATTTGCTGCAGGCAGGGTTGCCACCAATCTTCAGTTCCTACAAAAATCCAATGTCTGTGAAGTGCAATAAAGCAAAGTTCAGTAAAAGGAGGTGTGCCTGTTTATCTCCAACCCTGATCTTTTCCTAAATACCAGCCTATTGAAATATATGCACGATATTTACTTTACATCTTCACTTTGATGGAAAACCTAAAACTTAACATGCCTCAGATTAAACTGTTCACAATATGCCTCTCAAAAGCTTGTCCACCAGCTTTTCCTATCTCAGTCAACTACAAATTCTCATTTTTTCAAGTCTACCTATCAACCTTGCCATTATCATTGAGTCTGCTCTTTCTTTCCTGTCCAATAACAAATCCAGCAATCAATACTATCAACTTGATCATAAAAACAGATCCAGATTGACTATGTCTATATCTTTAGCTATGACTATCTTAAGATACCATCATTTGTCTTTGTGTTTCCTATATTAGGCTGTCAGTAGGAGGTTGGGAGAAAGGCAAGGTTTTTCTCAACACAACAAGCCATAAAATCATAAAAACTATGGAGTTAGATCAGATCATCAGATCATCAGATCCCTCTTCTTTGTAACACCCTCCAGAAACTCCCTAACTTAGTAAAACCCAAAGTCCTAAAATGTCCAAAAAGACATGTGATCTGGCCCCTTCTGAGTCATATCCCACATAGACTTCCTTTCACCCACTCAAGTCTAATTTTTATGTTCACCTTGTTTTCCCAGAATTTCCAAGTTCTACATCTTGAGCTTTTGTGTTTTCTGTTTTCTGCCCAACCTAGAATCTTTTACCTGCTGTTGGTTTCCTCACATTCTTCAAGTATTTTTTTCCTAATCACCCTATTGAAAATCAAAGCATCCTCAGTCCTGTTGCCTGTAGCCTTTATAGGTTAGTTTTCTCCACAAACCCTATCCCCATGTGGTAGGGGATATTCAGGTTTTTATCCTACCAACTCCCTACAATGCAAGCACCATCATCTGTTCAGTCTGTTTATAAACTGTGAAATCCCCATCATGCAGAGCAGTACAGGTGCACAAAAATATCTGCTTAATAAAAGAATATACATGCATCAGTCTTACCTTTCTCCTAATTACAAATCTAGCTCCATGTAGATTGGTCCTGTGCCACCTGCTTATCCAGTGCCCTCATGCTATCACACACACTTTTAAGGATATGGTAGTTACCAGTTGAAGGCAGGCTTCCAGAGAATAGCAAGGAGAGATAAGAAGCTCTTCTTAAATGAACAATGCAAAGAAACAGAGGGGGGAAAATAGAATGGGAAAGAGTAGAGATCACTTCAAGAAAACTAGAGGTATCAAGGGAATAGTTTCATGCAAGGATGGGCACAATAAAAGGCAGAAATGGTAAGGCTCTAACAGAAACAGAAGAGATTAAGAGGTAGCAAGAATACACAGAAAAATGTTCAAGAAAGGTCTTAATTACCTGGATAACCACAATGGTGTGGTCACTCACCTACAGTCAGACATCCTGAAGTATGAAATCAAGTGGGCCTTAGGAAGCATTACTATGAACAAAGCTAGTTGAGGTGATAGAATTCCAGTTGAGCTATTTAAAATCCTAAAAGATGATGCTATTAAAATGCTGCACTCAGTATGTCAGCAAATTTGGAAAGCTCAGCAGTGGCCACAGGACTGAAAAGTGTCAGTACAATAGTGCTCATGTCACATGCTAGCAAAATTATGCTCAAAATCCTTCAAACTATGTATCAGTAGTACATAAACCAGAAACTTCCAGATGAACAAGCTGGGTTTAGAATAGGCAGAAGAACCAGAGATCAAAGAGCCAACATTTGTTAGGTCATGGGGGATAGCTAGGGAATTCCAGAAAAACATCTACTTACGAATTGAATGCACTAAAGCCTTTGACTGTATGGATCACACAAACTGTAGAAAATTCTTAAAGAAATGGGAGTACCAGACCACCTTACCTGTCTCCTAAGAAACCTGTGTATGAGTCAAGAAACAACAGTTAGAACCAGACACAGAACAGCTGACTGAATCAAAATTGAGAATGTAGTACGACAAGGCAATATGTTGTCACCCTGCTTATTTAACTTCTATGCTAAGTACATCATGAAAGATGCTGGGCTGAATTAATTCTAAGCTGGAGTCAAGACTTCCAGGAGAAATATCAACAACATTAGATATGCAGATAATAACACTTTGTTGACAGATATCAAAGAGAAACTAATGAGCCTCTTGATGAGGATGAAATAAGAGAGTGAAAGGCTGGCTTGAAATGCAACATTTAAAAAATGAAGATCATGTCATCCCGTCTTATCACTTCATGGTAAATAGTGGAAACAAATGAAAGTAGTGACAGATTTTATTTTCTTGAGCTCCAAAATCACTACAGACAGTGATTGCAGCCATGAAATTAAAAGACACTTGCTCCTTGGAAGGAAGACAATGAGAAACCTAGAAAGGATATTGAAAAGCATAGACATCACTTTGCCTGCAAAGGCCTGTATAGTCAAAGCTATGATTTTTCTAGTAGTCATAGAATTGGGCCATAGAGAAAGCTGAGCACAAAGGAATTGATGTTATTGAATTGCGGGGCTGGAGAAGACTCTTGAGATTCCCTTGGACAGCAAGGATACCAAGCCAGTCAATCCTAAAGAAAATTAACTCTGAATACCCATTGCAAGAACTGATGCTGATGCTCCAGTACTTTGGCCACCTGATGTGAAAAGCTGACTCATTGAAAAAGACCCTGATGTTGGGAAAGATTGAAGGTGGATGGAGAAGGGGATGACGGAGGATAAGGTGATTAGATAGCATAAATGACTCAGTTGACTAGGCTAAAGCCTTTGACTCTGTGGATCACAACAAATTATGGAAAAATCTTAAAGGGATAAGAATATCAGACCACTTTACTTGCCTCTTGAGAATCTACAATCAGATCAAGAAGCAACAGTTAGATGTGAACATGGTACAATGGACTGATTCCAAATTGGGAAAGGAGTACATCAAGGCTGTATACTGTCACCCTGCTTACTTAACATATATGGAGAGTTCACCAGGAAAAATGCTGGGCTGGATGAAGCACAAGCTGGAATCAAGATTGCTGGGAGAAATATCAATAACCTCAGATATGCAGATGACACCAGCCTTATGGCAGAAAGAGAAGAGGAACTAAAGAGCCTCTTGATGAAGGTGAAACAGGAGAGTGAAAAAGCTTGTTTAAAACTCAACATTCAGAAAATAAAGATCATGGCATCTGGTCCCATAATTTCATGGCAAATAGATGGGGAAAAAACAGAAACAGTGACAGACTTTATTTTCTTGGGCTTCAAAATCACTGCAGATTATGAGTGCAGCCATGAAATTTAAAAAATGCTTCTTTCTGGGAAAAAAGCTATGACCAACCTAGACTGCATATTAAACAGCAGAGACATTATTTTGCCAACAAAATAAATGTATCCATATATTCAAAGCTATAGAGAAGGCAATGGCACCTCATTCCAGTAATCTTGCCTGGAAAATTCCATGGATGGAGGAGCCTGGTAGGCTGCAGTTTATGGAGTTGTGAAGTGTCGGACACGACTGAGCAACTTCACTTTCACTTTCATGCATTGGAGAAGGAAATGGCAGCCTACTCCAGTGTTCCTGCCTGAAGAATCCCAGGGATGGCAGATCCTGATGGGCTGCCATTCATGGGGTCGCACAGAGTCAAACACGACTGAAGCGACTTAGCACCAACAGCAGCAGCATGGTTTCTCCTATAGTCATGTATAGATATAAGAGTTGGACTATAAAGAAAGCTGAGCATGGAAGAATTGATGCTTTTGAACTGTGGTGTTGGAGAAGAGTTTTGAGAGTCCCTTGGACTGCAAGGAGATCAAACCAGTCAACCCTAGAAAAAATCAGTCCTGAGTATTCATTGGAAGGACTGATGCTGAAGCTCCAATACTTTGGCCAGCTGATGTGAAGAGCTAACTCATTAGAAAAGACCCTGAGGCTGGGAAAAATTAAAGGCAGGAGGAGAAGGGAACAACAGAGATGAGATAGCTGGACGGCATCACCAACTTGAAGGACATGAGTTTGAGAAAACTCTGTTTGGAGAAGACTCTTGAGAGTCCCTTGGACTGCAAGGAGATCAAACCAGTCAACCCTAGAAAAAATCAGTCCTGAGTATTCATTGGAAGGACTGATGCTGAAGCTCCAATACTTTGGCCAGCTGATGTGAAGAGCTAACTCATTAGAAAAGACCCTGAGGCTGGGAAAAATTAAAGGCAGGAGGAGAAGGGAACAACAGAGATGAGATAGCTGGACGGCATCACCAACTTGAAGGACATGAGTTTGAGAAAACTCTGGGAGCTGGTGATGGACCAAGAAGCCTGGTGTGCTGCAGTCCATGGAGTCAGAAAGAGTTGGACGCAACTGAATGACTGAACTAAACTGAACTGACTCAAGGGCAATGAACTTGAGCAAATTCTTGGAGAAAGTGGAGGACAGAAGATATGACTTCCCTGGTGGCTCAGATGGTAAAGCATCTACCTACAATGTGAGAGACCTGCATTCAATCCCTGGGTTGGGAAGATCTCTTGGAGAAGGAAATGGCAACTCACTCCAGTATTCTTGCCTGGAAAATCCCATGGATGGAGGAGCCTGGTAGCTACATTCCATGGGGTCACAAGAGTAAGACACGACTGAGTGACTTCTCTTTCTTTTCTTTCACAGCCTGTGGAGTTACAAAGAGTTTGACAAGACTTAGCAACTGAACAGAAAAAAGTTTCATTGAAACAGCTAATGATTGATTGCAATCAAACAAAATTAGTAGAAAATTAGTATTGCCGGGAGAAATATCAATAACATCAGATATGCAGATGATACCACCCTTATGGGAGAAAGAGAAGAGGAGCTAAAAAGCCTCTTGATGAAAGTGAAAGAGGAGAGTGAAAAAGTTGGCTTAAAGCTCAACATTCAGAAAACAAAGATCATGGCATGTTGTCCCATCACTTCATGGGCAATAGATGGGGAAACAGTGGAAACAGTGTCAGACTTTATTTTGGGGGGCTCCAAAATCACTGCAGATGGTGACTGCAGCCATGAAATTAAAAGACACTTACTCCTTGGAAGAAAAGTTATTACCAACCTAGATAGTATATTCAAAAGCAGAGACATTATTTTGCCAACTAAGGTCCATCTAGTCAAGGCTATGGTTTTTCCTGTGGTCATGTATGGATATAAGTTGGACTGTGAAGAAAGCTGAGCACCGAAGAATTGATGCTTTTGAACTGTGGTGTTGGAGAAGACTCTTGAGAGTCCCTTGGACTGCAAGGAGATCAACCCTGGGATTTCTTTGGAAGGAATGATGCTAAAGCTGAAACTCCAATAATTTGGCCACCTCATGAGAAGAGTTGACTCACTGGAAAAGACTCTGATGCTGGAAGGGATTGGGGGTAGTAGGAGAAGGGGACGACCGAGGATGAGGTGGCTGGATGGCATCACTGACTCGATGGACATGAGTCTGAGTGAACTCCAGGAGATGGTGATGAACAGGGAGGCCTGGTGTGCTGCGATTCATGGGGTCACAAAGAGCCGGACATGACTGAGCCACTGAATTGAACTGAACTGAACAGGATGCTATTAGTAGGCTTAAAAACATTTATTGCTGCATCAATGCTCATTTCCAAGAAAATTATTATCCAAATTACAAAATATTCTTCCTGATAACATTTCTCAAACATAAGACTACTGTGACTATACAGTTATGATTTCAAAAATCAAAATTTATGTTTTACTAAAACAATGTGAGATGTCATTCGAATTATTGAGACTTAGTTCTTTGATAACATAAATATACTGAGTAACTTTTATACATATGAAAATCATTTGTCTCATTTGTTTCAAAAAATTTCCATCACTTCACTTGTAGATTTTAAATTCTATAGTAAATTATAATCTAAAACGTATATCTCACTATGGACCTATGAAATAGCAGGTGGTGTAGAAGTAGAATTGAGTATTCATAGATTGTGTTTTAGAGGAATTTTAAAATTCCCAGTGTTTGGGTCTGGGGCAAATATTATTCTGCATGCCCACTCTCCTGTAGAGACAGAGAATGGATGTGACGGAAAAAGTGGAGTTTGGTAGATTTCTGAAAGCATGGTCTGAGATCACAGAAGTAATCAATATTACTACTAAGTGCTAACATTTAACTCAAACACAAACATATTTGTCATTATGTGTTATTTTGTTTTGCTGTAGTGTTAAAGCACCTGATTTGTCTCAGTTAATGCTTACTATAACATAGAAAATATTATTCTATGAAATCCACAGATGAAGCAACTGAAGTCCAGAGAGTTAATGTGCCTTACTCAAAATCACAGAAAATAGGAAATGGCTAGGTTGGAATATAAATCTAGGGAGTATGACTCCAGAGACAGTGATCTTATATATAATACTGTGTTGTTCCTCTGATAGTAAACACAGAACACAACACACCTCATACACACATAAACACACACAGAAATATATATATCACTGCAGATGGTCATTGCAGCCATGAAACTAAAAGACACTTACTCCTTGGAAGGAAAGATATGACCAACCTAGATAGCATATTCAAAAGCAGAGATATTACTTTGCCAACAAAGGCCCATCTAGTCAAGGCTATGGTTTTTCCTGTGGTCATGTATGGAAGTGAAAGTTGGACTGTGAAGAAAGCTGAGCCCCGAAGAATTGATGCTTTTGAACTGTGGTGTTGGAGAAGACTCTTGAGAGTCCCTTGGATTGCAAGGAGATCCAACCAGTCTATTCTAAATGAGATTAGTCCTGGGTGTTCTTTGGAAGGACTGATGCTAAAGCTCAAACTCCAATACTTTGGCCACCTCATGTGAAGAGTTGACTCATTGGAAAAGACTCTGATGCTGGGAGAGATTGGGGGCAGGAGGAGAAAGGGACAACCAAGGATGAGATGGCTGGATTGCATCACTGACTCAATGCACATGAGTTTGGGTGAACTCCGGGAGTTGGTGATGGACAGGGAGGCCTGGCATGCTGCAATTCATGGGGTTGCAAAGAGTTAGATACGACTGAGCAACTGAACTGAACAGTCATCAGAATAGTATGGTATTGGCACAAAACATAAATAGGGGTCAGTGGAGCAGAATAGAAAGCCCAGAAATAAACCCACACACCTATGGTCAATTAATCTACAGCAAAGGAGGCTAGACTATACAATGAGGAAAAGACAGTCTCTTCAATAAATGGTGTTCAGAAACTGGACAGCTACAAGTAGAAAAAAAAAAAGAAAAGAAACTAGGACATTCTTTAACACCATACACAAAATGGATTACAGACCTAAATATAAGGCTGAATACTATAGAAGTTTTAGAGGAAAACATAGGTAGAACACCATTTGACACAAGTCACAGCAATATCCTTTTCAATCTACCTTCCAGAGTAATGGAAATAAAGATAAACGAATGAGACCTAACTCAACAACAACAACAAAACTTTTGTACAGCAAAGAAAACCACAAGCAAAACAAAAAGAGAAGACACAGAATGTGATAAAACATTCACAAAGTAACTGACAAGGAATTAGTCTCCAATATTTACAAACAGCTCACGTAGCTCGACATCAAAAAAGTCAAACAACCCAATAAAATAATGGACAGAAGATCTAAATTGACATTTCTCCAAAGAAATATAGATAGCCAAGAGGCACATGAAATGATCCTCAGCATCACTGACTACTAAAAAAATGCAAATCAAAACTACAATGAAATATCACCTCACACCAGTCTAAATGGCCATCATCAAAAAATCTACAAAAAATAAATGCTGGAGAGGATATTGAGAGAAGGTAACCAAGGTAGTCTTCCTACATTCTTGATGGGAATGTGAATTTGTATAGCTCTCATGGAATACAGTATGGAGTTTTCTTAAAAAAAAAAAAAAAACTAAACTAAAAATAGAGTTACCTTATGATCTAGCAATCCCATTCCTAGTTTTATATCCGGAAAAAACATGATCTGAAAGGGTACTTGCACCCTAGTGTTCATTTTAGCACTGTTTACAATAGTCAAGACATGAAGGCAACCTAAATGTCCACTGACAGATGAATGGGTAAAAAAGATGTGGTACATGCAGTGTGGAATACTATTCAGCCATTAAAAATATTAACAATTAAAAAGGATGAAATAATACCATTTGCAGCAGCATGAAATGACATGGAGATTATCATACTTAGTGAAGTAAGTCAGGAAGAGAAAGACATATCATATGATATTACTTTTATGTGAAATCCAAAAAATGATACAAATAAACTTATTTACAAAACAGAAATAGACTCACAGCCTTAGAGAATAAACTTAAAGCTGCCAGAGGGGATGGGTGGGAGAGAGCGATAAATCTGGAGTTTGATATTAACAGTACACATTGCTATATTTTAAATGTATGCAATCAACAAGATCCTACTGTATAGCACAGAGAATTCTACACAGAGAATTCTACCACAGTCATGTGGTAGCTTGGATAGGAATGGAATATGTATGGCTGAGTCCCTTTGCTGTCCACTTGAATTTATCACAAAATTGTTAATCGGCTATATTCTAATATAAAATAAAAAGTTTTTCAAAAATAGTTAAACAATGACCTACTGTAAAAATAAAAAAATTTAATATATAGTTTCTAGAAACAAAAACTATATTTATGCATGTTTGTTCTAAATGCAGAGTTATTGGCATTTAAGAAGGCAGAAATGGTACAGAAATTGCCTATGATGCAGGATAACTTCTATCCATGTTAACTGTGCACTTCATGATGGAGTTTCCCCTTCATACATCATCAGAATTGACACCCCTCTCACATTTACAAATGCTCCGAGGATGGAAAACGCAACCCCAAGGATGGGAACCAGCTCATTTCTCCTTTCC